>JAGDQP010064797.1:0-11515 GCA_022664845.1 Lepisma saccharinum | reverse complement strand
TCTATCGCGGATTCTAGATTTTATTGTGTTCTTAAACGTAGACACACTTCTTGCTAAGAGTTCGTTGACTGTGAAAAGAAGGAATATATAGAAATGTATATATTATTATTATTATTATTATTCAGAGGATGAATACCATTTTAATACGGTACAGTACAATTTGGAAAATCTAGAACCTCTCATATAAGATACGCCTCTAATAACGATACTACTTACAAGCAGTATTTCTGTAATTGTCTATAATTTGGAAGAAAATTGTGGGCTTCACTTTAGCATAGTCCTTTATGGAAGAAGAATAAAGCAAGTAACAGCAAGTACCACAATAAAGCATACTATTCAATCTGAGATGACCAACGACTATAGATTCGTTCAATCATTCATTATGCAACTATTGTGCTATCTTGGTTATTGTACTCTACAATTGTGTCTCTGTCTTCTTTATTATTGAAGGATAGAATAAGTCTTGAACTGTTGGTTAAGTGTAATGTTTCGGCCAGGACATCTCTTAGAGGACAAGAAACTATAAAGGAACTTCCAATGTGTTTGGTTGCTATACTCTGCTATATTAGAAGTTAAAATAGCTTAACTTTGCTATTAGAAGCTGAATCAGAAGCTTTTCCAAAGGTTCCCATTTAAAGTTTTAAAAAAGGGAAAGGGGATTTAATTGAACTCTCAGCTCTCAACGGGGCTGTCTAATCCAAATTTCAACATTCGTGCGTGGCGGCTGGAGCAATACGCGTAGCCTCTCCTTCTCTCTTTCTATTTACGTCGATAATTCGAATATTTACTCCTAACAAACTCCAAAAACAACTCAAAAGCATTTTTACATTGAAGACAACATAGGAACTGCATACAGAAGGATTTGGGAAGGAATCGACCCGGCCTTACTCAATATGCCAAGGGAAACTCTTAGTCAGGATGAAGGAGGTCGCTGAGCGCGAACCGACAACCTTCCGAATGCAAACCCAACGCTCATACCAGCTGAGCTAACGCCGCTCGGAACTGGAGTTTTTATATAAAAAAAATGTTCTATCTCCAATATGATCGAAGGTGTAAAGTATATATTCTGGTTCTATTCTGGTTGGCACTTTAAAGGGGAGGAAGTGTTAGTAGGAGTTTCATGATAGTACGTAAATATTTCTGACCGACATATTGTCAAGAAAGTTACTGGAAATGATACCTAAAATTCATACAGATCTATAACAATGCTTTATTACTAAATTGCCTATAACATATTCAGTTTCATAAGTTTCTGTTTGCCTACGCATAGGTTGAAATATTCGACGTAAAACGAAAAAGCGTGATCATGGGTTCTAGTCCCGTTCCCGTATATGGGTCAATTGAACGGAGTGGCTCGGAGTCCACTGTAGGTCCCGTCCTTACAAAACCTACCAGCTCGTTTATGACGTTTAAAACAAGATGAAACGATAAGAAAGTGCAGAGATTAGATCAAAGACAGTAGTGCTAAGACAAAAGTAAAACGAAGGTTCGTTACCAATAAAGAAGTTCAAACTTGCATTGAATGGTCTATATTTAGAAAAGGGATGGCCGGATTTCCGGATATCGAAAGATCCGGATTTCTAGATATGAAATGTAGATCAGAGTTATAAATATAATCAACTTCTTGTATTCAAAATCCAACCCAAATTTACAGTAATTTCCCATCAAAAACTTGTTACTTCTAACAACAGTAAAGTGATTTGCAGACTACATGACTTATTACCAAACTAAACACTTCAGATCGGCACTGGGGAGGCACGCAGCTTCCAGTCCTGTTGCCGGCCACACTGACTGAGATTTTCCATGGCTTCCATCAATTTCATATGGCTAATGTCTGCATGGTACCTACAGAAAGGTCGTTGTTTTTTAACTTTCCCTTCCCAGTCGTTGAAAACGCACGTCGAGGGATGTCATCCCTCAGAAACGTGACCTTAGCTGCCTGTCTATGGTCCATAAAATTTAACTCAAATATATAACAAAAGAAAACTACACTCGAACGTACCGGCAACACATGTGGACCTGCATCACACCTCCGCACTTTCCATCCTTGACCTCCAGTTGGTTCCGGTGGCCCGCGGTACAGTGGATTATATCTCCACCTGATTCCGGCGGATACTTCCGTTTCTTCGCCACCACCACCATCATCATCATCACCACCCACACCTTCTCTTGACCAATTTTCTTTACGGCACCGAAACGAATATAGACGAACGAACGGCGATGTAGAGGACGTCGACGCCCCCTCCTCGTCCGCGACAAGGTCCGGTCGGGTTCCGGACACGCGGTACACATATCGTGGCATGGCCCATCCCGGCACCGATCGTCTCTAAACCACTTCTCAACCACTACTACTATCTTTAGTTCCCTTCCAGCTTCTCACTTCTTTCTCCTTGCTATGTTGCCAAATGTCTGCACAACTTCCGGTAGCAACCCCATCCCCTATTCTCTTTTTATAAATGCTACTGGATGAGGGCCAAAAAAGCGGCTTTGCCCTTTCTCCTGTTCGTAAACAAGGGTCAAGTAGTTTATCTTGCCAAGCCAAAATGAGACAAATACATTTCATTGACATAGTCCCATTCTTTGAGAAAAACGCATCATTTCAGCTGAAACCCGAAGGTTTAGATCATCTTACAAGACAGGACCTCTGAATCAAGTTTAGCTCTATCAATTAATCGTGTCTTCTTTTTCAGTCCGTTTCGCTGTATAGTTTCCCCACCTTATTCTGGACAAAGGATAGATTAAATGTTTTGTATGTAAGTGGTAACGCCTGCTGCCTTGTAATCAACGGGGTCTCGGGTTCGGTACCCGACGGGGACACAAGGAGTTGGGAGATCATTTCAAACTGTAGGTTCCGTTCTTACAACCAGGGCCGGATGAAGGGGGGTGACACGGCTACAGCCCAAGGGGCCCTGCCAAAGGTAAAACAGTTACCTTTACGACCACAAAGAATAGGTAAAGAGGCCCTAAAAGAATCTATGGTCCCCGATACATTAATCAGCACTGCTTATGAGTTAGGACGCAATCTTCATCCAATGGAAGACAACGACCAACTACGATCGGTCAACCTTGATCAGTGACAACCAGAACAGGACCTGCTTCCCGTTCTAATCACCCATTAGCATCGTTATCGTGGACTATTGTGCTACATACAAGAAGAACGTGAACTCTACGAGCCATAAAAGAAAATTGGAAGTGTTCGATTTGTGGACATGAAGAAGAATGAAGAAAATCAGCTAACGATACGTAACACTTGAAAATAACTGAGACACAAACAATAACAACACTGAAAACATTAAAGAAAGAACCGAGATTTGTGCGAAGTTCTGTAATGCAGGTACCGTAGAAACAAGAGAGAGAGAGAGAGTGGTGGGGAAAGGGCTTTTTGTTCCGAGTGGTATAGTATGTTGATTGATATGTGAACTCACTCCAGCAGCACAACGACAACGAGCCCATATTGTCAATGTCGATCAATACTGGCGCGTTTTAGCCCACTTGATGCGATATGGGCCCCTCAGGGGAATTAATTGGATGTGCCCATGAAGCATAAAGCCCAATTGATGCGATGTGGACCCAACATGGGAATTACATGGGTGTACCCATAAAATAAATTCAGTGTTTTGCACGAAATGTCTTGATTTGTTGTGGAAGGAAACGTGGGGCAGTGCATAATTCGTGAGAATGACTTAGTTTATGTCTACAGGGTTCGGACGATGCATTTCTGACCCTCCAAACTTTTGTTTTGGTATTTACGTATGACTGGCACATTAGTCCAGTCGGTAGGACGCTGGGCCTACTCTAACTGAACGATCCGTGTTCGAGTCACACTTGAGGTTTAATTTTTTATCTTTTATTCCCAGGATCATTGAAAACTGAATGTTGTCTGCTTTTTATCAGTCAAGTTACTGAAAATTTCCATGTAGCTAGGTTCTCTGCTGTTTTTTTCCCATGAAACGTTTGTGACAATTTTTGTGGGACCCACACAGCTGTTCCATATTGTCCAAGGTGGGCAATGTGCTTGCCATTTTTTGGCCCACGTCGAACATTGTTATTTGGGCCCATATCGAAATTTCACTCTGGCCAACATTCTTGTGCTAGTGGGCCATATGGGCGGATTTATAGGGAAGCATGGGGTCATTAACTCTAGTCATTTCATGATTTAGAAGAGAGACCCTGGGGGGCAATTGCTTTAAGGGTGGAAGCTATTCCGGGGGTTCTCATAGTCATTCTGAAACGACTAGGGGGGCAATGTCCCTTGTGCCCCTTATAAATCTGATCATGGTGGGCCACATCACATTCTGAGGTCAGATCCCACATTGATAGCAGCCTGTTTTTAGGAGTTAACAATAAATTCCATCCTGAAGGATGCAAGTGAATTTACACTTGAGCCAAAGTTGCCTAAGGCCATAAACACACTCCAGCAACTGAAGGTATGTTTGAAGGGGAAAGGAGAGAGAGGAAAAGGATGAATACAATCTCTTGACAGAATCGAGCAACATACGACAAAAGGGAAAGTGGAGCTTTCAAATACTCGAGTACCGTATTTACTCGCGTAAGAGTCGCAATTTTTGTACTGATTTTTAAAATGCATAAACCAATACCGCCAACTACCAGATTTCCTTGTGTAATAGTCGCATTTAAAAAAAAAAATCGGTACCAAAAGTGCGACTATTACGCGAAGTTAGCATGCTGTCTTTCTGAGTGCGTGGCCACGGGTTCAAATTCTGTGTGGGGGTCCATTGACAGCAGTTGATCGGAGTCCAGTTTACCAAACAGAGGTCCCGTCCTTAGAAGCTCATTTAGGATGATAATCACAATTCACATTCATAGAAAAGGGAAATATCGCTTCGCGCTGTTGCCAGAACACTAAAGATGTCCTGGGTACGTAAGTAACTAACAACTGAAGAAGCTAATTATATATATTCGATTATTAAAGGAGACTAAGTATTGGATATTTCTTCTACTTCTGGGAATTTTCCCTTTGAACCGTGAATAGAAAGAAGATGACAGCAGAAAATATGAAAATTCAACGACTGAAGCAGCCCATGAAGTTCCAATTAACGCTCAGCATCAATAATTAAGAGTCCTTCTTCTGGTGTGAACGCTGGATTTTAATTAAGAGAATAGAAATCTTGCTTGGAGTTCTGCCAGGATTGATTGGCAACTGTTGAAAAATGGGAGGTTCTTTCCTTTTCCTACGGAACACGTTGAACAAAGCACATTTTCCGCTAACCAGGAATATTTCAGCGCTCTTCAACAGCTCTTTCATGAAATATAAACGCTAACTTTCAACCCACTAAAGAACTTAATAGGACCTGTTTCCCTTTTCAATCCTCTGCCTTTATATTATACTGTGTACTTTTTAATATGGATATCGCAAGTTAATTGATGAATAAATTATTTCCTCCAGGCAGAAGCTATGCACACGATCAACTCAAACAATCGTTTCAATGCATACTTCAAATATGCAGGAAAAGGAATTGCCTATTTTTTAAATAAAAATTTAAATAGGTATAAAATGCTGGCTGAGGACTGAACATAACTATTTGAACTATCTGAGATTTTGGCATTGTTTGTTTTTGGCTGAGAAATTCGAATACCCGTAACTGCATAGGCGTATGACGTCATCAATTACGGTAAGTCTAATTTCACAGCTACAATAAACAATGTCAAAATATCAGGTAGTTCATTTGACATACATTTACATGTATTATTGGGGCCGCTTTCCAAAATTTCATTATTGTTTGTCATTTGTTCAGTATCTTCAAAAATATGAAATATCTCTCTCTCTCACACACATACACACACACACACGCAGCGCAAGTACGGAACCCTCTTAGGTGAACTGAAATGAATTGTATTTATGGCCTTTACGCATCTAAGGGTCAGGATGGGATAGGGATGGGTTAAGGATTCGGGAAGGTATCGGCCAGGGCCTATATTGAAGATGCCATACCGGCATTTGCTTGGTGCGACTCAGTGAGAATGGTCGGCCGCTGGGATCGAACCCACGATCTCCCAAAAGCTACGCCAACGCTCTACCACTGAGCTACACGGAGCCCTCTTAAGTTCAACCAAATATCAAGTTTGACAGGCTCAAAGAAAGTAACTGGTAACCTCGTTGCAAGCTGCTATGCTATCTCAGATAATTTTGCACGTATAAGCAAAAGTATGAAAGTATAGTAACTCATTCATAGAGTAACGAAGCAAGTTTTTTCAGTACATTACGACGGTGTGCCGCATTACAGGAAAAAAAAAACTACACAAACCGCAATGAATTATTAAATTCTTACGTCTCATCAGGCCAGAAGGTCGCCATAGTAACTGCCACGAGTCTGTCTTAACAAACAAGTGTACAGTAGTAGGTTTACGTATAGTTCAGCAAATGCGGAATTTGCGTGTTGAAACACAATGAAAGATAATTACCCTGCACAATATCTATTTAGTCACGCATGATTTGTTTTGTGTATGTGGAAGAATCTTTCCGTATGAACAATTCATTTTTTTGAGAAAAGCGTGAAGATAGTTCTGTGCTTCGTCTCGGATCGTAAATGACTGCAAATGAAAAGGATATTTGTATTGGCTGATTCTATCAATTTAAGAAGGGGGAAAAGCTATGGCACAGAAACTGGAAAGTAATTAGGCACGCGAATAAATTTTACACAATATTGCTGAACACAATCTCGAATGTGCATTTGTGCAAATGAGGAAAATACAATCGCCTTTCCTTTATTGGTTGAACCTATAAGTTAAATTCAACAGCTTTTCTAATATTGATTCCCCTTCCAACCGACCCAGTTCCTCATCTGTACCTGCAGTGGGAAAAAGAGTTGCGGCAACTCATCCTACTGTCCTCTTCTTTAATCATCCAATCTACAGACATTAAAACCAAGCTCGAGTAAGTTTATAATATAAGCGTAGGTCAGATTCGATGACAAAAAACATGGCATGTTAGCTTATAACAAGTTTGTCAGTTATTTGTTTTGATCTTGTTAAAGTTGAAATTCTGTTGAACTTGATAACCAAGAATGAAACGAACTTCTTGCAACAACTGGTTGTTATAATTAGCCTAACAATAATGGAAATCTAATTGAATTTTATTTCATTGCACTTAGTCAGTGCGATGAAGTCCCATCAAGTGCTACGAATGATTCGTCGTAAGCTAATCTTCAGCAGCTCCCACCCTTTTACAACAGCCATCTCTAGTGAATCTTGTGAACTAACTTTAATTAGCGCGTAGAAAGCGAAGTAGGTCGAGTGGTTCCGTAGTTTCATGACTACAAAATCGGATTATTGTTCCAAAGGACGTCGGTTCGACTTCCATCACGTTAACGTTTTTAATTTCTTATAAAGGCGCTTTCTCTGTCCTGTAAGACTATTTCAACCTTGACTCCTGTAAACTAGACTGCTGGATATAACCTTATTTAAACTTTTTTTGTGGCCATATTTGATAAGTTAGCCAGGGCAAAATTGCTACGTAGGAACGTACTATACATTCTTTAAATGGAGAAAGAAAGCTAACCAAGTGCACAGGACCTACCAGCTTTAGAATTACCAAAATTCAAATTTATTTCTGGCCTTTAGGAGAGTTACCAGATTTCAAACACCCAGAAAAATCGAGCTCGCTGGACTCAAATCTCAGATAAGTTTCTATTTAGCTGGTTTGGTTGAGGTACTAGTGTGAATTAAGTAAATTAGAAATATCATACAAATGAAAAGGGCTGTCAGCTCACCAGATTAAAATCAGCCGTACAAATTGAGGTCGCTGAACTGAAATCATTATTTTTCTACCTGCTATAAGTGAAGTACTAGCCTACGATACAGGGAGATGAAGTTAAATTAGAAAAGGTACAAAATGAGGTGGAGGAATCCCCTAAAAATATATTTTTTTTTCTCGTAAATGTTTACGCTAAATATCCCGAAAAGTATCCACCGCCCTTTGGCGATTTTCATTACATGAGTATAATCAGGTAACAGAGCTGAAACGGGTCAAGTTTGGACCGGGTAATCTGGTCTACGCTCGAAACCCGGTGACCCAAATGGCAAAGCAGAGGTTTTTTTTTTTTTTTCAAAATTGCTTCCTTGCGTTTGAACAGTGTTTCTTTCAAGGGTGACGGGGACCGGAGGTGTTACCCCCCGGGTACGAAAAGCATAGCGCTAAAAATTCCCAGTTCATTCATTAAGTTCTTAGACGAGTCAATCGGGTCACGTATCGTACTGGGTCATCTGGTTATCTATGTTCGGATCAGACCTGGTCACCGAGTTATTAAAAGTGGCCTGGTTCAGGTCTGTCATTGAATGCCTTGCGTTCCATTTTAATCCACTCGGTGCCGACCTGGTAGTCGTACGATTTGGGGCGCTAAGCCAGCGCCTCGAAGATCCCGGGTTTGAATCCCGACTGGGGCATGGATGTTGTTGGTTTGTGGATTTTAAGAGACTTAACAGCTAATGGAAGTGAAGCCATTAGTTACTAAAATTGCCCAAAAATACATTGGATTTTAATCTACTCCGTAAATAAAAAATATTTTTTCACGTGGTTCCCTTGTTAGTTTCATACGAACATAAATAATTGGTAATGCGGGTGCAGTTGAAAGCTAAAGCCTTCTTTCCGCCTTTAGCACCCTCCTGCAGAGAATTCCTACTTTATTTGCTAGTACTTCCCTCCTGCCAACTTCCAAATGAATTACAACTGGTACTCGAGACATAACTTGCTTTTGGATAACTCATCTAACAGACAGACACTAGACGCCCTTGTGTTCCCAACTTTCAAGTTATAGTCTTTTTTTTTATAAACATAAAGCATCCATACTCTCCCGCAAGCCTCCGTATAATAATACTGTATAAACATCCCTGTGGATCATTTAAAACTAAGTGAACAACAAACAACCTGCGGGGCCCTAACTACATATACACACTAAAACGAAATTCCTCACAAGATAAACTGGGTTCAGTTGTGCCAAGCTTAATTGCTGGGTCTGTGCATCTCCCAGCGCTGCGGGTCCCAAAAAAATCCAGCTGCTCTCCCTAAGGACACTAACGTTATGACGTCAGACAGCCCTAATTAAAGAACATCATAAAAGGGGGAAGGAAAGGGAAGCAAATGAGAGGAGTAATTGAAAGTGATGTTTATGGGGGAAACAGAGGAAAAGAAACAGAAGTAGATGTATCTGTGTGTTGGTGTTGTCTTTATAGCAACTTGTAAAAGTAGGTGAAACGAGAAAGAGTATGTCTCGTAAAGAGAAATACACAATGATGAACATTTGAAAATGTAGCTATGTCTACCATCGTAATGAACACTTATATATATTATTGTTTTCGATAAACATATTAGCAGAATGTAAGAGGGGAATAAATACATGAACGAGACTAGACCGTACCACCGCAGTAAGGTTCCCAATGGTATATTGGCATACATTAATTACACTCTGTTAACTGTTTGTATAAATATACCTCGGAAACCGTCGCTCAGCAACTGCCTTCCTGGTGTAGTGAATGAAGCATCAGATCGGTGTACAATTGGTTCCCAGTTCAATTCCCTCCCTCCCAGGTCATTTTTTTTACTTTTATTTTTTGAAAGCACGTTACTTTTCGTTCCTTTCTGCTTTCGAAAAATGTTTTGTTTCACTTAAATAGGTTTAAAAAGTCAGGTTAGATTGTTTTATTCTTTATATGCAATCAAAACATTGAGCTAAAAATTCACGGTCATTGTTTAGAAAAGCCAGCCAACATTATTTTTCTCTTCATACGCAATATAAAGATTGATCATAAAATTCACGACATAGTTTAGAAAGTCATGTTAGATTTTTATTATTATTATACGCTATGCAAACATGTTTAGCAAATAAAAAGAACATGTCCAGTCCTGTGCTTACTTCGGGAATCTTACTGCGACGATCCAGTCGTGTACGTACTAGATGCGGCCTTCGCTTGCGATTTGGCAGATTAGCGAATAGAGAGGTACACGCTCAGCGGCGAACAGCCAATAGCGATGAACAACGTAATTCATTACGATGCATCGCAATAACCAAGTTTTTTTATTTCTTAGCACTGTTCGAACTTTACGTAAAAACATTACCAATCTACCAATAATTGGGAAATGTTAGCTTTATTACGTAAGTTAACTGTTATTGAGTTGTTGTATCAGACGCTTCACTTGCACCTCCTCTCATCTTTAAAAACGTTATTTTGTACTGAAATAAATCCTGACTGCGCATATTGCACATAACTTCACGCCAGTTGTGTTACATAGTCTACACTTGGGCAAAGTTAACTAACGTTACGAAATGTACACTGTATGCATCATGAATACTCCTCTTTTGTTGTTGCGTTTCAGTCTTTTAATCCAAGATGACTTCTGAATCACCATCCTAGCACATTGGCCAACTTGGCATTCGTACAACTACGTAACTGCATTTCTTTAATGAATGAGAAGTATAAAAAGAAAGTGTTAGACCTTTTACTTTGAATTCCCAAACCAGTAGAAGAAACTTCTGGGTGGTCACCAATATATATCAGTAATCACAATTTATGCGTTTGTTGAGCGCCAATGCGCGATATGTCTTATATGATACCCAAGCTTCATAATATGTCGTACATCTTTTTTTCAGAAGACTAAATTAGAACCCAAATCCGTCTTTCCAGCAGTCACCATGAGAAGTACTCCAGAAGCCAGCGCCTGTACATAAGAGTTGAAACGAGATAGTGGAAAAACGGGATCAACAAGTAAACACAAACAGAAACAAGAACGAACGCAACGGAAGAAAACGCAATCCGAAAGAACAAGAATAAAATGTAAAGTAGTAAAAACAACAAAAAGAAAGGGCGACAGACAGAAAAACAAACAACGAATGAAAGAAAGCGACAATGAATGAAAGAAAAGGAATGAACAAAAAAGAAAAATGAAGGCAGAGAACGAAAGAACTAAGATAGGAAGAAACAAAGTAAGAACGCAAAAGGAAGAAAGACAAGAATGACAGAGAACAAAAAGGTAGGAAGAGAGAACATAAATAAAGAAGAATAGAAGGAAAGAAAAAACAGAAAGCTAAAATACTAATGGATAAGGAAAAAAAATTTCGGAGTTACACCTACGGGGAGAACACTAAAATCATACGATACGCTATGATATGATTTCCCTGTTCTTAAAGCTTACATACAATCTGAGGTTGTCTCTAAAATGAGCACAAATGAGATTGCCATATATAATAAATAACTCATATATTATTTATTTTTAAACAGATGCTCGGGAAATTGTCCGTCGAAAGCCACTGAGCACGAAAGCCTCACACTGAGTAACCGCCATTTTTTTGAGCGAAGAAAACTCTATATTAACCGGAGTTGGAGCCAGAAGTACTAACAAGTAGCAACTATGGCGACAAGATGTGAAGACAACACAATATTAATCTGTTTGCCGAAGTTGAACTAGGTGCTTAGCGCTCCCTGCTCACTGAGCGCTCAGTGCGTCGAATGCAGTCAATGTCTTTTATTTAGATAACAGTCTATGGGATAGTAACTTCTTTGC
>JAGDQP010064796.1:0-11515 GCA_022664845.1 Lepisma saccharinum | reverse complement strand
TTAGGAGAATTAATATGATAATAGAGGGGATCCGTTTCAGGCTTAAGTAGCAAGTACTGTGAATCCTGATACAACCCTATATCCGTCACTCGACAACTTTCAACTGAGAAACTACCAAGACGACAAAATAAAGCATGGTAATGGCTACGTTCTCCTTATTTACCGTCTCCTGCCAAGGAACTGTTAGAAGTTATTTGAGCAAAAACAACAATTTAAAAATAAAGTTAAGTGAACAGAATTGGCGACTTGTTTGTAGTTAAAAAGAAATGGACATCTGCTGTCCCGTTAACAATTTGCCGGAACAACGGGCCACATGACGAAAAATGACAGTCCAGTTAAAAATGCAATCTGGCCGCCCTATTATAGAGGCGTAAAGCGCCATCAATAACATTTAATTAAATTCATGGAGAGAATACATTTATCCGCATATTTCTCTTGCTTCATTGAAACTAGCAGATAATAGATTCGCTTTTCTGATGATTTTTTCCCTCGCTCGTAACGTAATAAACAGTCTATTCACAGGCAGTTAATTCTAAGAATAATATAATTCAAGAGAGTTAATCACGCTTTTTGCATTCGGGACAAAAAATATTCAGGATGGAGAAGGGACTCAAACTGACAACCCTTTGCTTCAAAGTCGCGAGCCTTAACCATTACGCCACAGAGGGCGCTGTGCTATCGGACTTTCATCAGCGTTTATTTCTCCAGCATTGAATGACAGTCTTCACTTCGAAATTTAAAACCAATCTTCTGTCTTTCTTCGCGTCTTCTCGGGGATATAATAGTTTCTGCTACATTATTATGCAATGCATATGTTGTATCTGTAAGTTTTGCTTCTGTAATGCTTTATTTGAAAGAACATTGTCTGTAATCTCAGTTGCTGGTAATACTAAAAATATACACTATTTCATAGAGCGAATAGAAATATCCCCTTTCCCTCCCAATTTCCCAGTGAATTTCTCTGTTGCCAAATCTCTCAGTTTTGGACTTAATTTTTTTTCGACAATTTCTTCATGTTTTTGTTTATTCGTTATAGTTTCATTATTTATTAATATTTTTGTGACAAAATTTCAGGAAATATTCGTTTGTATATAGTTAACATGTATAACAATTAAGCGAACGCCAGAATTCAAGGAGACAATTATTATTTGTCAAAAACTGCCAAATAAAGACATGCCAAAAAAATTTTGAACATGAGTGTATCAGCTCAATTTTCAACACAACCCTTACCAAAACCATGGATGTAAATACGGTAGACGGATTGACTGGACCAATACAATTAAGCTGGATCAACTTGACGCTGGTTTTCGATTAATCTTGCCTGGTGAATTGTGATTTACTTGCGTCTTATTGGTTGGCCTATGCCTGAGATTATGGAAGCAAAGAATGGATGAGGATCTAGCTAAGGAAGAGAGGAGGAAGATTGGAATATTTTAAGTACGGTATTGTACGGAACGTGATGTTCAGTTGTTGTTTTTTAATCAATTACACTTGCCAGGTACTCATGGCTTGTGCTGGCTTCAATTTCGGGTCGCTAGAAGTAGATCCGTCTCGCGTATTTAGATCCATGACCAAAACCCACCTCTGTCAATACTTGCGCACGTGCAGAATGTCAACTGTTGGTGAAATATTAATCAACGTTTGGCATCTTTTACTTAAATAAGTATTCACACACATTTCATGTTTATTTATTTATTTACTGATAATCTCTTGGTCGATAAATATCAGATAATTCAATAAATGAGAAGCTGAAACTAATATAAAAAAATGCAGCAACGTTTTGGTAAAAGTTTTCACAGGCTTAGCTTAGTACACTTTGGTTAACTTTTCAATCAGTTTCGTTCTGTTTACGATTGGCACATACAACCACACAGCAAATTAATTACGTCTTAGGTGTTCAACTGCTGTTTAATGAACTGACGTAATTTCTAAGCAAGGTTTTTTTACTGCACTTCGCCAAATTCTTATGTCCTTGTACGACTGAACGTGAACCTCATTCTTGGTTCCTAAATATTCTTGTACATTTTGGTAATGTCTTTCTTCTTCGGAAATTATACGAGGATTTCATGTATACCGACATTAAGAGATGCGTTTGAAAAGATTACTACTGTGAGGGTCTTCTTTCTGATAGTTTGTTACCACGAAGTACCGAACCAATTTTGATACGTCTTTTTCCTGGACGATGTATCGGGTGTGATGGTCCGACAGCTTGGTCTGCACGCTCTCCTCACATAACCCCATTAGATTTTTTTTTCTATGGGGTTATGTAAAGAGCATTAAGTCTACAGAGCTCGTGTGCCAAATTTGCAACTCAACAACAAAAGATATCCACAGTTGATCTCTCCTGTGATGTTGGTTAAATGAAATATCGACTAGATGTGCTACCAAAGGTGTTCACGTGGAGATTCACTGATGTCCCCATGAGGAAAACTCGGCGGGCCGCCGGTGGCCCACCAACCATGAGGGCGGCCCACCGGAGGCCCGCCGAAATTTCCTCATAGGGGTGTTTTCCTGTTTCCCATTAAACTTGGTTAGTTTACCAGCATGTTGGTATCAGTTTCACATCTCTTTCATGTTCACACCAAAAATTTAATTTAGTTTATAATCAAGGGAAGACTTGGATTCCAAAACCCCAAACTCATTGTACTCGTAATAGACGTAGAGTCATTTGAAGCAGATGCTTTGAGATGTCGCGAAGAATGTCAAATCTTGTTGATAAACCATTGGCAAGCCTGTAAAATGAAACGCCTTGAAATACAAAGTAGTAACGAGTCTTTAAACTGCAGATTCGGGTTGGTTGTCCACTCATCATCACAAATTTAAATAATTTGAACTGAATTCTGATTAGTTAAAAAAACAAATATGAAACGAGATTAGGATTTCCATTCTTCTAGTTCGTTCAACAACCCAAAATATGAAATATAGCCATTAAGTTCGGAGATAATGTGTGAGAATTTAATATTGCGCGCCTTTAGAGCACACATGTCAGATATCCATTTTTTTATTGTACGGAAGAGCCATTTGTTTAATGGAACACATGGAAATTATGTTTAAAAAATGAAACTTTCTAATTAGATAGAGTTATTCCTTAGCTTCTTCACAAACATTAGAAGAATGATGTGCTTCTGAGCCACCTCAATTGCTAGATAACTCATTTTTGATAAAAATGAACATGTGACAATCCTGAGAGCGAAGCATGTTGGGTAGAAGAATATCAAAGCGGACTTCCGCATGTGTGACCCTTGCGACGAATGAGGTGGTAGAAAAAAGTTAATATGTTACAACACACAGTACCAAGACGACCGCGGTAGCCATGTGGTCTGAGGTGTATCCAAAGTTCTGGGTACGAATCCCAATTGGAGAATAGATGTTTGTGGATTTTAGCAACTTAACAGGTAATAGAGTCATGATGGGTCTAAGTCATGAGTTAATAAAATGAATGAATATGCAATGTTTACTAAAGTCTTACACAGTACGAACACAACACGTTGTTACAATTGCTATATTCTCCCGATTTGACATTCTCTGTTCCCAACTATGGAGAATCTGCTGATGGACCGGAGATTTTTCCAATGTAGAATAGCTTGATGCTACTGCAACGGCAGCGCTTCAGGAGGTCACCCAAAGCCTGGAGTACTGCTTCCAACAATGGTACTATCATTGGCAGAAGAGAGATACTTTGAAGGTGGTGTGTAGCAGAATCTGCTGTCACCAGGTATGTCTGAACTGTAGCCAGTTTCTCGGAACTTATTGACTGTACTTCGTAAGTAGAATTTTCAAAATTGATGTGATTGCTCAGCAACGCTACTGTTGGAGGAGAATTTATCTTATTCATCGTTCTTGTGTACTGTCGCAACCAAGTTTAAAGGTTATCCTTGAGAAGGGTTTTAACTCCTTAGACGTCTAACGCTCTCCGGAGAAGACAATCCTATGATTATTATCAGTAACGCTTGGTGAGAATATTCATATTTCCGTACAGAACGTCATATCCATTGTTTCAATTCCATGCAATCTAGAGATCATTGAGGGAGGGCTTATTAGAGTCTGGTCAGGCAATTAAAGGAAACTCTCACTTAGGTGTAATTTCGCTGGAAATAAATCTCATTGCCTTGAAAGGATTTAATTTGCTTAATTTTCACAAAAGGTTCCTAGAAGGTTCTAAAGACTAATCATTACTGTTGACCTCTATGTCACATAAGTTTGGCTTGTTTTTGGCCGAAAAGTCTAATTGCGAATTGACTTCTATGTACACTTTTTTTTTCCTCTCTGACGAGGGTGGCGCTCAGTTATTCCGAGCAACAGATAAATCTATTGTGTTTCTTTTTTTCAAGTCAAACTAAGACATCACATCCATTATGTTGCATTAAACGAATAGTTACTCATTTATTGTTTCAGTTATGATTGTGTGAAAGTGGAACGGCATTTAGACACTTTAAGAAGTTCAACTTTTCGTAGCCATGTCCTGAAGAGAACTTACAGAACTTGAAATCCAACACAAACTTACAGTAACAGCTAAAATTGAGCTAATCTTTCGTATACAAAGTCTTTAGATATTGGTGTGTCACAAGAAATAATGTATAATTGTTTGCAGTCAAATGTTTCTTGTGTGTAAATATATATTTTTTCAGCTCATCTGTATTCATGTGTGCACGTGTTATTATGAGAATTATTGACATTTTTTTCAATACAGAATTTTAGAACCGAACATTAAAAATTGTAATTTTAAAAGGTCTTGTTGGATTGTTGATCCTTTTCACTGTACATATCGTTAAAGGTGTGTATTTGTAGCTACATATAAGCTTGGAAAAAGAAGCACATAGGTGATACGTTGAGCATTAAAAGAAATCGTGTTGTATACTATTTTTTGCTTCATTAAAGTTTTCACAATGTCCACAAAATGCGATGGTAAAGTATGTTTTAATACAACCATTGTTTGACTTCTGTGTGTAAAGAGGTCTTTATTTAGCAATTTGTGTTACATGTTGTACCTCTCATGAAATTACCTTTACTCGTAACTAGGGACGTGGGGTCGCTGTGACCCCTAGGACTCTCTGATTCTTAGAATTCTCTCAGTTCTCAAGTATGAATTAGCGTGATATCTTCCAACAAACACCTGAGTAAATGGGCAACGTGATAAGTGTGTTTGTACCTTCAATTGCAGTGCAATGCTTCTCAGTAATCATAGTGACATCCACCTCATCAAATAAGCTTCATCCCTTTGTTTCCATTCAGGCGTTTTGAAGAAATTTGAGTGAAACGTGATGTGTTGAAAGACGATATTTGGATATTGAGATACACAGTTTTAGATATTAATCTCAATATTTTTGTTTAGTACATTTGTTTTTCAAGGCTGTTTCGAAACTTGATGTTTCAGATTCATGTTCATACACGTTCCAGCATTGGTAAAAGTTTATTATTGAAACAGTTAAAGCTACTGAATAAAATACATTGTATATCTCCAAATGCTTATGGGCCGTAGTGGCTCAGTGGTAGAGCGCTCACCTCTGGTGCTGGGGGTTCTCAATTCGATCCAAGCTCATGCCATGGTTCTGGATAAACTGTGTTCGTGGGTTTTCTCGGGGTTCTCCCGTTCGCTCCCACTTATGCCATTCTACCAATTCTCCCATCATTATCCATTCGACCTGAGCCAACATTGCCTAAAGGCAGGGGCGTATTTAAGGGAACCCTCCAAAATCAGAGATTTCTGGGAAAATAGTATAACTTCAGGCGTAATGATATATATTTAATATACATTTCATGCCCAGACACACCTTGGATCCCCCCTCCCGGAAGTCCTTGGACTCCTCCCAAAACCAAATTCTGGATACGTGCCAGTCTAAAGGCCTTACAAATTAAATTCAAATTCCTAATAATTAGTTCGTTAGGAAACAAGGCCAAAAATTGTATTTCGTAAGACAATAGGAAAGAAATTGTGGTGTAATTATGTTCCCACTTCTCCAATTACTTAAAAAAAAAACTCTCATGTTAGGAATTAACTTTACAAAAACCCACGTAATCAATATATGATATATACTATGTAACGTTGTGTCTGATTGGAAGATAAGGCGTTTCTCTTAACTCTGACCATCCAAATGTACTCAATAAAATAGGATTAGGGAATGGTTATAATAAAACACTACACTTCATTTCGAAACACACACAAACATGAAAAGAAAAACTCAAGATATTAACAGCAATTATTTTCTTTTAGTAACAAATATGTACACACAACAGATAATAAATATAATTACAACTTCTAATAGAGAAACACTTTATTGGCTGTGAGGAAGCGAGAAACTACAGAGGCTAAACGAAAAAAAAAGACTCTCACAGGGATTCGAACACAAAGTAACAAAGAGCTCAGAGTCTGTAAGAAAGGTCCCCTCCCTTCAAGACGGGGCTCAGCGATATGAAAAGAAGGCGAGCTTTGAGTCTGAGCTCTCTGTATCCAAATAGAATGTCTAACAAATCCTGATGCTCGATTGTTTCTTTTTCTTTTTTTACATTTTTTTTTCACGTTATGAAAACTAGGACTGCAATGTTTCAGTTGTTGGCGCTAGTATTCCAACTGGAACCTCGCAGGTTGATTCTCTTTTTTTTTTCAAGGGCGTGGGGGGTATGTTTGGGAGGGGCACAAGTTTTAACAAAGGTTAATATGCTTACAGTCCTTTTTTGTCCATACGAAAGCACCGTTTAATTTGAATATGAGATTGTGCAATAGAGGAGATATGAATGAGGCACTATTCATACCCCTTGTGTTTAGATTGTTTTCAAAACTTTTTTTTTCGGTTTCAAAACATTGTCCTTGGTTTTCTAGTATCACAAATAGTGTATCAGTCATTTTATCTAATAACGGGTTGACAAACTTGAGTAATTTTTCCTGTCTGAACTAGTTTTCACTCAACTATAATTTGTTTTAAATGTACTTCCTGCCATCTTGATCATTATTGTTTTCTAGTAATAGGAGACCGCATTTATTGTTTTTTTTTTCATCTGTTTGTCTAATAGTTTATGTATAAATAACACCCACTCACAGATATCACACACATACATTATAATTTATAAAATGGGATAAGTAACACTCTTGAAAAATAATAGTAATAATAATTATAATGAGACGTGTTCTTATGTAATTTTTTTTTGTTTTGACACACAATTATCACCAGTACTTGATTACGTCACACAACCATAATGCAATGCGAGATTGGGTGAGGGAGGGTGATCACAGTTAGTTTATTTTTTTTTACCAATAAATTTGCTTTTTTTTCTTTCACTTGACGAAAATGTTGCACTTTTGATGTATTTTTTTTTTACAAAACAATTTTAGTACAAGATTTACGGGAAGGGTAAAAAATAAATTGGTTTGTTGCATTATAATTTAGTGAAAATTGCTTTTTTTATACCAAAATAAATAAGAGACATTTCTTTTCTTATTTCTTCAGATACTTGCTGATCACTCTGTATAAGTACAATATTATTTTTCTGGCATTTCGTTGCGTAGTAAGCAGAATTAGTACAATTGTAGTTTTCTACTGACATTAAAAGGGTATTGAATGTCTTTCTGAAATGCAAACCTATTTTACTTTAAAATGGATAGAAGCGTTCGCATTCAAGGCAGAATGGCGTAAGCGCACTATTTTGCAATGGACAAACACGAAACAAATGAAATATATGTAAAACAAAACATCTGACCATGAACAACTATGCAAAAGATTATCAGTAAAAGTCAAATAGTAAAAAAACTCATAACTCCAATTTTCCAGAACCTTTCGTTTTCAAACATTTCTTCCTGGGGGAGAAAAAGGTAAATGTACCGTACCTTACGCTATTCTGCATTAGAAGTAATGATACTTAGATTGTTTTTATACGAACATAAACACTTTTGGCCTAAATGATAATTATCAAACACTTCTGTATGTAAAAACATTTCTTTTTATTGGTATTTTTCTTGCTTTTGACACGTGTCCGACAACTGGTACATACCTGGCTGACCACTGGTTCTGAGTGGACGACAGCTGGTGAAAATTGCCTCTTTCCCCAAAAAACAATCTTTAATACGAAATACGACTAAAATTTTGAGTTACAATTTTACAAATGTTTTATTTTAGTTGAGAAAGGTGTAAACAATGTAAATATTAGGCGAAAAAGGAAAATTTGCAAACAAAATAAGTGACCCATTCCATTAATTGGCCAAGCACTGGTGCCTTACCCTATATGCACAATGTTGTTTCCCTATTTATTTCTTACATGGACAATAAGCTAAACATATTAGAGAATATAACAATATATTTAACATCAGGTATTATCATTTTCTGTGATTTATTTATTCTCTGTGAATTAAGTAAGGTTCATATTTTCCTCAATTGTTGTACACATGTGATTACGTAAGCCTTGGTTTAAACTTTCCTTTTTTAATCGAACTTGTGTCCAAGAAAGAATTGCGAATAACATTCAAAGTATGATGATATGAAAAAAATATAATCCTTTAAGATGTATCAAATGCATTTTACAAGATAAATATGAACTAGAAACAAGATATTCCGGGAAGTAAGTAGTAGTACTAGAAAAATATGTATAAGAAAAGTTTGTTCGAAGGATTTCAAAATATATCTGTTAAGTGCGAGTACCATTACTTAGGATTTCGGAATTTTCAATTATTAAGCATTTTGTATTATGTAATATTTTGAGCTTTGTATGTTTTGCCTTGCTTTTCATTCCTTTTTCAATTTCTTTTGGGACAGATTTCCAGGTTTACTTTCTGTTAGCAGCGTAAAGAAAAAAAAATGAGAAAACTAAATTTATTTGTTGTTTAATTTCTGTTCTTGGTCTTGTCAGGTAAATTAATTATTAAAAACATATTTTAATATACTAATAGTATATATATATATATCGTCTATCTAATTAGGGATTTATCTTCTACGAATTAACAAAAGAATGAACAGGATTTGTGACTTCGGTTAACAACTTTTGATGTTTTAATTGCTCTTAGTTAGTTATGAGCAAGAATGACATTGCTTTACCTTTTTCCTTTTTAAATAAATCAAGGACATCGCTTACAGAGTATTTTCATAGCTGTACCTTGTACAGTGCGAGTGAGATTGAGACTAGGTATTTTAGCACTATAGTCTGGCATAAATGGTTGCTCTGTTCATGGTAGAAGAGGGAGACAACGACCCTGGCCTTAATTGAAGGTACCATCATTGCATTCCCTGAAGTAGAACCTCATTCAAGATGGTCGGCGATGAGCGGGATAACCTGGATCACCTCTAACTTCTGATTTGTAGCCTGCAACCCTTGCCAGTAGACTAGGAATGGTAATAAACCCGGATAGCGGATACCCGAATGGCACATTATTCGATAGCCGTTTTATGTAAGACGGATATTTTGGATGACAACAAATCTTATACGCCAACCGGATATCTATATTTTTATCTGGTCTCCAGATAGATATCCAAGTATCTGTTTTCTGGAATTCCGTTCTTCCGTCTATTATCCTGTATGTATAGATATCCCGTATGGAAACTCTTAATACTTCTCTTTTCAACCATATACAGTATTCTACATCAAATAAGTACCTTTTCGAACGTGTTGAACACACACGCAAATAGCGCTTAGTTTTCTATTTAAATAGCCCAGAGTACAAATTCGAATTTTCGATTTTTGATCTACTGTAGTACATGTTCAAATCATATTATACTTTCTTTGTATTCTTGTGTTGAGGTTTAAATATAGTACAGATATTTACGTTGCGTATTTTCCATATGGTCAACTTTGAAAATAGATTCAAATATGCTTGCATTTAGTGAACGAATATATAATTTGACATATTCTCAAATATTGGAGAAATATTGTCATGTCTTATGATTTTCTAAGCGTTTTGAGAATTTGTGTCGAATTTGGTGAATTTTTATAGTGTTTCAATGTTACTGGAATTGAATATTTTAGAAATAAATTACCAATATTTATAGGATATGTTCAATTATTACAATAAAACTATTTATATTTTTTTTCTCTTTTCCATTTTTCTCATAAACGATATTATTTGTCTCGCCATATATTTTTCTATTACATAATTGTCAGATTGCTGTAACAATAGACTTTGTTGTTCATTACGAATAGCTGACTAACATCTAAATGTAACTAACCAGTGTCTCCCAATCTCCAAGTTCGTTGTTACAACTTCTACCTTGGAAAGTGTTCTTCGTATTTGGAGATTGATTGAAACTTATCATTTCTTAGTTCAAAGGAACAAACCAGGAGGATATTTCAAATCAACCATCGTAACATTGTATGAACGATTAAAGAATCAGAATTGAAATATGATTTATGTATAACACTATTCGATTAACTACAAATAATCGATATCCTAACTTTGTTTGGATTTGGTTTCATTTACTTTATTTTCATGGAGTGTTATTCACTTTACAATCTGAATCTTTTCCATTACAAATTTGTTTTGATGAATGTGTAAGAGCTAGTGATACATGCAAACCTAGAACAACCTTTTGTAGTGTTATCAGAGTAGAAATAAATCCATTTTTTAAAAAGTGAAAATAGAATTTGATGAAAACTGTTGAGTTTAATCATCTCTCTTCGAAAATTCCAATCTATGTTCAAAACTTAATCAGTCAAATCAGACTACAATATGAGAAGGTATAGAAAATTTAGAAAAGGGACAAAATAAGCGCGGAATAATCACACACCCGCCCGCTCATGACATAAGCACACTTTTCATTCCATTTCGTAAAATGAAAGTAGTATTGAATTCAGTTTTAGGTTAGTAGGTAATTTAGAACAAATTATTTATAATTAAAGAAAAAAAAACATGAATCTATCCCAGTGAAATAATGCTGATAAGTTAGGATATACAAAGTATTCATAATGCTTATAAATTCTGGACAATGTATCACCCAAGAGTTATTGAAGATTATTGTAACTACAAAAGCATTGCAGATTTTAAACCATACTAGCCTGACCCTATCTTTGGGGTGTACATGAAGGTATGAACAATTCATAACTAAAGTAGAAATATAATTTGATTTTGGAAGTACTTTTATAGTACGTATATAGTGTATCGAAAGTACCATTACATACAAAAGTTATGCAATGAACATAAGTCAAGTGTAGAAGATATTCAAACATTTAAAACGTTTTTCCTTAAAAGTGGGTTAGGCTGGTCAGGTTTAAAACCCTTCAATTCTAGAACTGAAGATTGTTTTATTTGTTTACTCACGCACGGAATAAAGGTATCCATAATCTCCAATTAATACTTTAGTCTACACTGAGTTAAAAAAACTGAAGACTTTTATGTCACAATACTTCTAGGATTTAAGGTAAGTATCGTAAATACATAGTACAGCATTTTAAAATTAAATTAAGAACTTAGAAATTTGAGGTGTAATTTTTTCTTGCATTTAACCTGTCTGTCCACTAGTATGGCATTTAATATGCATGCTTATTATTACAGAGATATATCTGTGTACACCAGTGCAGTGGTGGTGTATTTATTGTGCTC
>JAGDQP010064795.1:676-11515 GCA_022664845.1 Lepisma saccharinum | reverse complement strand
ATGATATATTATTTAATCTGATGTACACAAACAAGTTGTAAACTATATAAGGGTGGTGAAAACGGAAATGTCCATTGTGACCTCGAAGTGGCCTAGAGGTTCGCTTTCTGTGCACGGGGGGTCCACTGAACGGAGTGTTTTGGAGCTAACTTTACACTGTAGGTCCCGTCCTTAGAAGCTCAGCAGCTTGTTTAGGGCGTTAATATCAATTTAGTAAATCAAAACAATTGAATCATGTTAAAAGAGACAGTTATAAATGTCTGTAAACTACCTCCACAAAACATAAGTTATTACAGATCAAGATATTGATCATGAAAATAATCATGGAAACGAGAAACTGTGTATTTATTGAGAGAATAAGAAATATCGTATGTTTAATGTTAATTCTATTAACGGGATGGGGTATTGGAGTACTCCAATGAAGTATGTATTGGTCACCAGAAACGGCAGGGTCACATTTCACAAAAAAATATGAAATAATTGTTTGAGTAATGATATTGGTTCTAATCGTGCACATAGCTGCTAAGAACTGGATTTACAGTACTTCCTAAACCGCTCTCTGATGTGAATCCCGAGGCAGAGTGCGAGTATCCACCTAACATGCAATACCAACTCACTACTAAAGTGCGCATTTCCTACCACTTTATCTCAACTCCACAGTACCTGGTGACTTTGCCACAAATCCAGGCGTAGAATAAATATTATTTTCAAAACACGTTCCGTAAAATTGCAGTACTTCCATTGTGGATTTGCAGTTTTGATAGTGAAAGATAGATGGTTTGGTAACAATACGATGGTCACTTTTGACTTACGGACTTCGATTATAGTATACTGGCATGCTTTCTAATAATATAGATTATACATTATTGATTATAATATACTGGCATACTTTCTAATAACACAGGTTATACATTATTGATTATAATATACTGATATGCTTTCTAATAACACAGATTATACATGATTAATTATGATGTACTGGCATGCTTTCTAATAACACAGAATATACATTATTGATTTTAATATAATGGAAGGCTTTCAAATAACACGGATTATACATTATAGATTATAATATACTGACATACTTTCTAATAACACAGATGATACATTATTGATTATAATACACTGGTATGCTTTCTAATAACAAATATTATACATTATTGATTTTAATATACTGGAAGGCTTTCTAATAACACAGATAATACTTGATAATATACTAGCATACTTTCTAATAACACAGATTATAAATTATCGATTATAATATACCGGCATGCTTTCTAATAACACAGATTATAGATAATTGATTATAATTTACTGGCATGCTTTCTAACAACACAGATTATACACTATTGATTATAATATACTGACATGCTTTCTAATAACACAGAATATACATTATTGATTTTAATATAATGGAAGGCTTTCTAATAACACAGATTATACATTATAGATTATAATATACTGGTATGCTTTCTAATAACACAGATTATAATATACTGACATACTTTCTAATAACACAGATGATACATTATTGATTATAATGCACTGGTATGCTTTCTAATAACATAGATAATACATTATTGATTATAATATACTGGCATGCTTTCTGATAACACAGATTATACATTATTGATTATGATATACTGGCATGCTTTCTAATAACACAGATAACACATTATTGATTTTAATATAATGGAAGGCTTTCTAATAACACAGATTATACATTATAGATTATAATATACTGGTATGCCTCCTAATAACACAGATTATACATTATTGATTTTAATATAATGGAAAGCTTTCTAATAACACAGATTATACATTATAGATTATAATATACTGGCATGCTTTCTAATAACACAGATGACACATTATTGATTTTAATATAATAGAAGGCTTTCTAATAACACAGATTATACATTATAGATTATAATATACTGGCATGCTTTCTAATAACACAGATAACACATTATTGATTTTAATATATTGGAAGGCTTTCTAATAACACAGGTTATACATTATTATTAAGTTATTTCTTTCTTTTTGTAGGAAGCTCTTGGCGGATACGTGTTCATCATCTTCACTGTTTTGCTGGGCTTGTTCATAATCTTTGTTTACAAGAAAGTACCAGAAACAAAGAACAAAACCATGGAAGAAATAAGTGCCATGTTTAGACAACGATCATATCAATGAGAGGCTTTTAGATTTTAGTAGAGAATGAGACTTATTATTGTTTGTTGTCATGTGTTTTTCTCAATTGATTACGAAAACAGAAGAAGCATTCTTGTGGCATTTAGTACTTCGCTGCACAACAAAAAAAGAATGCTTCGAACGAAAGACCACTGAAATTTGTAAGCTACTGTCACAATAGAGCTTGTTTTGTTCTACTCGTGATAATATTATTTTTTAAAAAGAAATATTCAATCGACAGCTAATGCTATACGGGACAGAACTTAACGTCACTTTTATATGAGACTGTAGAAGAATTAAAAAGTATTTTTAAAAAAATAAAAACTTAAGTAAAAACGTAGAAAAATTACTTGGATATAAAGAAGACAGTAGACTAATATCTTACGTTCTTTTAAGAACTGATAAAATGTGGAACAAACCAAATTTAATTTATTTTACCTTGTCAGTTAATCAGTTTCTGTACTGTAAACAAGATATTTATTACGTTATGTGTCAGTTTTTTTTCCAATTTAGGAGGTGCGTAGTTCCTAAATTGCTAATTACAATCTATGTCTTCATTTTTTTGCTTTAATACTTTTTTTTTTAAGAGAATCAGTGGCGTAGCGTTAGTTCAAGCAACAGGGTCTATAAGCATCTTGATAATATACATTTATGATGTAATTGTTTTCTGTTTGTTCAGTTCAAAATGTTATACTTTTTTTTTGTACACACTAGCAGCTTCTGACACAAATGCGTGCTACGCCGCTGTAGCTGAGAGATTAACTCAAGTGAAAAACCAAACAAAAAAAATACTCACATAAACGCTATTAATATTCAATGTAGAGAAAATTGTACTGACTGAAAGGTTAGACAATTGAAGAGGCTGTAGTTTAGCGAAGTTCATATAGATTGAAAGACTATTGTATTTTTAGTCAAGGTTAGTGACCAATCGTGTGAATGAAAAAAAAATCATTCCTATTGATTATTGCGAACTTTCTTTTTTTAACAAGGCACAACAATTAAAGAAAAGAGAAAAGAAACTGTAATCAAGTTAATCACTGTATGTTGTATCAATAATAATAATAATATACATTGTATTTATTTAAAACTGGCAACTGTACAAAGGTTTAACAGCCCTTTTTCATACAGCATTTGAAATGGATAATCACAAAAAGCCTGAAATTCTCTTAGCCAGGAGAAAATACATGTGAATCTGCTTCTGAATTTTGGATATAATTAAGTAGCTTGCGAGCACATTTATTTTGTCCTATTCAACTGGAAATGTATGTATGCATCACTAAAGTGTACAACTTGTCAAGTAACAAAAGACAAAACTTCACGTGTGACTGACTGTCTTCTTGCACTTGTCTGGTTTCTGTCGGGACTGAGGTCAAATGCAAGATGATATCACGTGTATCTCAATGATATATTTTCTTCTTGTGGTACAGTGGCATGTGTGGGCAGAATACCACTGGTATAAAATCTCCGTAAATGCAAAAGTGGAAAAGGGCTGTAGGTTTCATACTGTTGATAAAATCAGCAATAGGTGGAAAAAATACTCTTTCTGAAACTATACATATGTACGCAACTCGTCTCCAGAAACAATTATAGTACCATTATTAATACCTGCTCAATCAACACAGAGGGACTCTGTAAGGTAAATGTATAATCAATGATAAGACGTTACTAGTCATTTAACAGATATTCCACTGTAATATCGTTTTATCTGTTCCACAGACAACTTTTTTTTTTTTGTCTTTGGAATTACTCCAACTGAGGAAAAAAAAAGGGGGCGATAACAGTAAATACTTGCTGCCATGAAACTGATGTGGATTATGTAAATATGTATAAGGCTATATTGTTGTATGATCATTATGTTATTGTTCAAATCTTGTTCGTATTTCGTCAAGAGTTCTTCTTATTATTCTTCAATGTTTTTGATTGTAAATATGGCGTTATGAGGAAAAAAAAAAAGAAAACTTATTTTTTGTGTTTACTGACAAATGACAGGGTCAGTATATGTTCCATTGCAGATTTTTCAAGAGTTGGTTTTACAATTACTAACTAACCAACGATAAATTTGGATTCTTGTATTTTCCCCTCTCCTCCGCCTTTAAAACTACATTTTACCAAAACGTGGTAAAAGTATGAACTACTTTATTGAAAGGAAAGAATCTGAGAAGTACTATAACCAAATGTTTATAAATTTTTTAGAGATTGGTACAAGGAATACCAATAAGATAGGAAATTCCAAGCACACACAAGTTAACTTGAGATTTTGTTTATCGAAAGTAAATTTGATACAAAATATGAATCAGTATTAATAAGTATGCTTTTAATTTATCGGAAGCGAAAAATTGAGAGCTCAAAGGATTGTAGTGTATTTTTTTTATATATATACTCAGAACATCTTCCATCCATAGACGATTACGTTAAAATGTAAGTTGTACAAAGACGATAACAAATGAGAAGGCTAAACACCTGAAAAAGAATGGAATACCATGAATATTCGTATCATCCTTTGTGTAGTTCTACAGGAAAGAGTAAGGACAGTATGCTTAATTGTTTTTGATTAATTACGAAACAATTTCTTGAATTACCGATATAGATCGTCCAGGGATATAAACATTTAGTCGATTCAGGTAATGTAAATATGAAGAACTTTGGCATGGAAAATGTGTTGACTTAAAATTAAAAAAAAAAATTAACTGAATGGAGCAATGAGTTTTAAAAATAATGAAAGCAATCGGGTACAAAGTAGTTGCAAAATAAATCGTTTAGACATCGCTAAAATCGTTAAGGTGGTAAAACAATTAAGACAGCAAAATTATTTGTTAATTCTATAAAAAACATTAACCGTCCTCCAAATACGTAGATATTAAAAAAATCTGTCCTGATAGAAAAAAAAAAATCACAAAAGAATGTACTAAAAATTGAACCTCCCCTCCCCCCTCCTTTGAAGGATATTACAACATTTTAATGTTTATAAAGTTCTCTCAATGCATTGCTAATAGCAGAGCAAGAAAGCCAACCCAAGTAATGAAATTAAAAATTACAAAAAAAGTGTAATTTTATGTCTATAAAGTTACTTGTGAAAATTTTACTCAATCGCTTATACTAATGAATTGAGATTATTATAAGTTTGGAGGAGTACTGAATCTCATAATAATGAATGTAGCTTGTACATAACAATGTATAATTTATTGTAAACTTTATTGTTATGGCTAATTATGTAGCCACTTCTCTTTCTAATGT
Organism: Lepisma saccharinum; assembly: GCA_022664845.1. Classification (NCBI taxonomy): domain Eukaryota; kingdom Metazoa; phylum Arthropoda; class Insecta; order Zygentoma; family Lepismatidae; genus Lepisma; species Lepisma saccharinum. The sequence goes on along the minus strand of JAGDQP010064795.1, from coordinate 6,091 downwards.
GGTAAAACTCAAAAAATCCTAGATGAATTTTCAGACTTATAAAGCTGAACAGACATGAGTTGAGCCTTTCTGGTCTTATTAATTGTGTATATATTATTCAAGGAAAATACTTATTTACATTTACAGCAAATGGCCCATCGCTTGAAAATTTGCGCAATGTGGCTACGCAAAACCAGCATTTAAAATAAATAATTCACACTTTCTAAATTGGTTCAGTGTTGCCACATTACACTACTTTTCAGGTTATATATATTATTATTTTTCTTCGTCCACATTGTATGAACCAGGGTGTACAACTGTAATTTTAAGAAATCTGTTCAGCTCAGATGGTAGTTTGATATTTGTTTTTTGTATAAGCATGCTCCGTTTTTTTAAAATCTGTTATTCAGCATTCATATATGGACTATCATCTCTTAAAGGGATGCAATTATGCAATAAGGAATCAAATGCCATTGTTGCAAAAATGATCGAACTCATGGAACGTGCTGTAATTTGGAGACACAAGAACCAACAGTAATTTTCTTTCTACTGTTTTTTTTAAAAAAAAAATTATTTTTGGGGTTGATTCCTTATTGCACACAACATTTTTGGAGTTCGTTCCATGTTGCATATTTGATTTTTTGGGTTTGATTCCATGTTGCATAGCTGTGTCCCAAATAATTCTCAGGTGTCATGTTTTAACATCTTAGCCCTCTGACAAAACCTAAACCAAACACTTGTTAAATGGTGGCATCTAGACTGGATTTTGAAAAAATAATATTTTTTTATACAGAAAGCGGTAAAGAGTCCTTGTTGAGCAAGGGTGATATTCGTTTTATTTGAAAGACACCGTGAAATACTTTGTATTAAAACGAGATTTTACAAATAGATTTTTATTTTTTGGCCTATGTAGATTTCAAAGGTATGTATATATTATACATATGTACATATATATATTTGTAGATGGCATAACTATATTTACAGTGATGACTTGCGAATGTTTGTGGCTGTATGATGTAGAGTATTCAACAATTTGTGTTGAAACAAAGAAAAAAAAATATTGTAAATGAAACTTGTGTTATTGAGTGTAAATATGTTTTGTAAATAAAATATAAAAAAAATACTTGTTTGAACTTCCGTGTTTCAATTGATTACTTACTCTAAAATCAAACCTTTGTACTGTTATAACTTACTATTTCAAATGCAGTCGACGTCACTTTGTATGTCTTTGTTTACTGTGCCGCTATACCTTTAACAAGATTATTTTCATATGTTTTCTATGTGATGCACAGCCAGCTTCAGCCTAAGACCGTCAGATGTCTGAGAGATGGTGTCCTCCGGAGACAACAATGAGGCCATCTTCTGTAAATCCGAGCGTACATTTAAGAGATTTTATAGTATGTACTGAGATTTAGGCTGGACTTTAGATGCTTCTCAGGATCGTTCGAGTAGTGACAATATATCTGTATCTGAGAGCTAGAAGCGCGTAAGTGAGAAATCCTTGTTTTCCAGAAAAGAAAGAAAGAAAAAAAGAGAGAGAGAGAGAGAAGACGCTTGCTTCTATACACAAACTAAAGGGACAAACTACATAATACACGTACTTACATTTTGAACATGTTTACAAGAATCAAGCAACCATTATTTAAGGCCTTCCGAATGTTGTACAAAACTGCATTTATCACGCTTTTGGGTAAAATTGGACTTACGCTCAATTAGCTCTCAGGTGCAGATATTAGGATGCATTAGAGTAATCTGAAATTGTTAAAATCGAGATAGACTGGCAGAAACCCCACAAAGATACATTGACATCCAGCTGCTACACTTTTCACGTAAGTTGCATTGCAATCCTCTGCTTCTCTGTAAACCATACTCTCCCTGGTAGAAGTTGTAGTTTGTTTTCCGAATAAGTATTTTTTTTTCATTGTCTGTACCAATTTCTAATTCATAATATGTGACATACGTAATTTCAATTTGGCTACTACAAATCAGACATCGATCAATATAGTATGGTCTGTGAAACCATCTTTTTCAACACCATTACCAATTCCTTGTCATTCCCTGTTAAGACTCCTCCCAATTCATGTTTCGTAAGTCGTTATTGTTATTTCCTCGCCAGATTGTTGTTACAAATTTGTGTCCGGTTATTCCTTCTTCTGTTCACGTAATCGTACTTCACCTTGGTCCCATCCATACTGCAAACGGTGTGGTACAAGTGACCATAACGACACACGAATAGTCACCGAAACAGGTTATACAGAGGGCGTTAGTTGTAACATCATTGTATAGAACAAACAAGCAGGACGCAGATGTTAGTGTTGTCTAGTGGGTGTGACTACAGATGCTAGTATCGAACGCGAGTGCAGTATCAGCAGTCGGACCCATCTGAAAGATGTATAGCAGTCATGCATGAGACCAGTACGGCGAACAACAACTCGTCTGGATGTTTAGTATCTCACGTGGGAAAGGTCGTCGTGACACACGATATACTACAGGAAAAGAAAAGAACGATGGGCCCAGTGCTGTGCTTCTGCCGACCCTAGCGAAACTTTCACAAGAACTCCACAGTTTTGCGAGGCTTACATTACAGTCTGCACTGTCTACCAGGACTAACCGAACGCGTTTGAATAGGGCGGACTAGTCTCTTATGTCCTTTTTAACGGTTGCCATTTACACCGAATCACTATCTTCTATAGTGCCCTACATGTCAGGAATTACTGTAGGAATTGCGTCGATCTTCCCTCCCACATATATATAGTTGGAGGTATAGTGTGGGCAGCAATTCGTATCGACTCCACATCGTCTCGTTTTTACGCGAAGCACAATGAGGACTAATTCAAGTCCTAAACGAGCTTGTAAATTTCTATCGACGGAACCTAGTTTTTGGTAAAGTGACTACAAACCACTCACTTGAACTGATCACAGCAGGAACTGAACCCGTGACCACGCACACAGAAAGCGAGCGTGACAATCCCCACCTCCAAGGTCACAATGGGAGTACAACGATATATTCGAGATTCTACGAACCCATTTTGTACCCTTTTGCGCACTGTACTCCAAATGTCACTATGTAGCACGATAGTGTTTATTTACATACGGTGTGCATCGTTCAACAAGCTCTACAAGTCATTGACACCATACCTTAATCTGTAAGGTCGACGGATGTCTTGAATAAAATGCATTTACAACCACCTGAGACAACGTCACGAACAGAATGATTCACGTGCAGCTGGAAGGAGAACGACCATTATTCGGTATTTGTATGCTCCTTGCCTCGTCGTGTGGCATCCCACAGCAACATTTAAACTTGATATTGAAGGCCATTCAACAGCTTCCTTGAGCCCAATATTCCAGCTTGTGTTAAACGCTACTGACACAATCATTTCTGTCGTTTAGCACTGTTATTATGGTTGTAAGGCCTATAAGAGTGTTGTGATTTAACTTTCCAGTAGTGTATAAACTTGAATTCTCCTGCAGAATATAGAGATGCCCTAGAGCCTAACAGCCCTGTGTATTGATCATTATTACCTTCATACAGTAAAGTACGATACTTAAGTTGCCGTACCTATATTAGGTCGATGACGTGAGTTTTAATGCTATCTGATGGCCCTAATAAGTAAGTCTCTACGAACTGTATGAGTATTATATGCATATGTGAGTGGGTGAAAACTCGTGTCAAGTCATATGATTTTTCATTCACTTTTTTTAAAAAAAAATAATTATACAGATTTCTTCTTTCGTCTTTTCAATTCTATAATATTATTAAAACCAATTTGACATTATCTTCTGTAGTTAATGAAACCCAGAACAAATATTCCTTCCTATTTTTTGAGACCTCATTTAATTGATAAAATCATATCTGACATGAATAAAACATTCATAATTTATTTCAGGAGCTCCTCAAACTGAGTCTAAAAGTAAAAGGACTTATTATTTGGAGTTGAACAAATTTCTAAAAATACTCAGTCTTTGGTAACATTTAATCACAGATTGAGTCTTCACACTGATCATCGGAGGAGGTGAGATACATGAACTAAACACTTATGAGCAATACACACATAATTTATTGTTATATACAAAATAGTTATATACATATACTATTTACAGGTACCTTTTTTTCACTTTACATAAAAAAATCACCCAAACTACTGCATCCACGGATGATGCATTTTTCGAGGTAATGTTCTGGTACGCTTGTTGTTGCGTATTAAAAATACGCAGAAAGCTTGAAGTAACCAATGTTTAACGTATTGGGTTAAATTAACGATCTTCCACTTAACGTATATACAATATACAACTTGGTGTTACTTCTTTTCTTTACATGAAGTCTTCATGTATGAAAAGTTAAGAGGAAGATGTGCAGAAGAAAATTTTTGCAGAATTAGCGGGGAGCCGAACCCGATAACGAGGCAATTTGCACTACTGATCCAACTTGTTTTTTTTTTGTCCGATCTTTATTATTAACGATTTGAAGGCGTCATATGTTAAACAATAGTGCTTAGATAAGTTTAGTACCAACTTCGTTTACCATCGGTAACCTTCCTACAACTCCATCTTCCCTTTTCATTTCATGATATAAGTCCAACAGCTCACGAACACGATTCTTTAACTTCACGATTTGCTCACCACCCTGTTTGGCAGACAGAGCCATCACATCATCAAATTCAAGAAGCTTTTTGGGTCGCATTTCTTCTGGAAATTCACCAAGTGTATCTACAAAGAAAATGGAAAAGTATCAAAATCATACATTAAACAATTTTAGTATAGGGTTTCCTAATAAAAGAACTGCTCATGTACGAGGCATATCCAGAAAGTAGATATAAAGGTGTTCCAACATGTACAGTCATAGGCAAATGTTTGCATCCAGTCGTAAATTTTCTTCCTCGAATAACTTTGAACTGGATATACCGATTTGAATATGGTTTCCTGTAACTTGAAGAGAATGTGATTTTTCTGTAAGTTACAGAAAACTGTACTCAAATCGGTCTATTAATTGAAAAATTATTTAGAAAAGGAATTGTACGTCTGGGTAGAAATTTTTGGCGTTGACTGTACACAATGCTTACTTTACAGAACCTACACTGTGAAAACATGCCCTGTACATAACTATTTTTCAACATAGTTGCCAACATTATCCAAACACACGTTACGTCGTGGAATCAGCTTCTGGAAGCCTACATCACAGAAGTCTACCGCCTTGCTTTCAACTACGTCCACTTCTGACTTTGTCTTGTACCTCATTCTCGTCGTATGGTTTCTTATTGTCAAACGCCGATATTGTCTTGCACGAATTTCTAACCTTCAATTACTGACGTGTCAGATATCGGCGCTGCCACACCACGCATACTAAAAATCCTTATCGGCCTCGATGTAAATTATTTTTACTTGCCGGAGAGGCTTTGTATCTCAAACTACTGGGCATGGTAGTCATAACCCCAT
>JAGDQP010064794.1:0-11515 GCA_022664845.1 Lepisma saccharinum | reverse complement strand
GTGGAAATTAGAGTGTAGGATTTGTTTGACCTTGGTTAGTTTAGGATGGAACTGGGTGATTAGAGCCGGTGGGTTGGGCGACGGTAAGTTGGATTTTTGAGTGGGTTGAGTGGGTGAGGATGCACGGCGTATCTGTTTGGTTACAAGGTTAGAAGGGTAGCCTCGGGTGACTAGAGCCTCCTGGAGGCGTTGGTTGTAAGTTTCAGCAGCAGAGGTGGTGGAATTCAGGCGTTGCCTCTGAGGGCAAGGGAGAAAGGAATCGCTTTCTTGGTGTGGTAAGGATGGGAACTTGAGTAGTGTAAATACTTCATATAGTTGGTGGGTTTTATGTGAACGGAAGTGGTGAGAGTGTTATTTTCTAAGTTGATGTCCACGTCAGGTAATACATATAGAAGATGGTATACAAAATAGATAAAAAGGATACTTACATAGTGAAATCTTGAGATAGGAGCACACGAACTTCACAAACATTATAGAAAATTAGTACGTTTCGCAATTTAGGAGTCCAGGGGAAAAAAAAGGGGGGGGGTCCATTGTTGTAGAAAAATTGAGTTTGCACTCATAACAAGAAGTACACATAGTACACAATGACAGCTAACCCCCCCTCAGAAAATTTCAATCTGAAAGCGCAAACAATCACCAAGTTATAGCAGTTTTGCATCAATGAAATATATGGGAGTAAATGGGAGAGTTGAAGTTAAAATTGTGTTTTACAAGAAATCGCCTTTCATGGAAATCCCCCCTTTTCCCCTGTACTTTTCAGTTGGGTATTTCAACTGGTAGGAAGGAAAATGGACAGAGCGGACAGGTGCGGAGTGGTGTTAAGGAAACGCCATGTTGCCAGTGATCAAAGGATATAAGGAGTGATATATATATATATATATATATATATATATATAAAGGAATAAAGTTATTATATAATTAAATGCCATCTATCGTTGGTGCAAGTTTCATTTTGGGATGACTGGAAACAGGAATAAAAAGAAATATTCAGTGTAATGGGCCTGCCAAATGAATGTGTTGGCAGTTCCTAGAAAATATGTGAGTAATTGCATTTATTAGTATTTAGCATGGTTCTTATTGTTATTTTTATTGAAAAGATGTTGATGACAATGATTAGAGACAAAATAATTATTTTGTTATGTTTATGTTTTCAAACAAACATGTGGGCAGAAGTTCCAGCGAGTGAAATGCGTTTTTGGTAATGCGAAATTGTTTTATAGTATATAGTATATTTTGTGACGGATAGATGGCAGCAGTATTTTGTACGATATAAGATGTTATGGCTGCACTGTATATTGTTGGAAGTTTAATCGATGGAACGGATGTTAATATTGTTACTGTTCGTAGTTTTATTTAATGTTTGATCCATGTGATAAATACCTAACAAATTGACATGTAAAACTTGTAATATACAGCTAGTAACTGAGTTAAATGTATGGATCATGACGGATGCGTCTCAATCAGCAGAAAATATATTCAGTAAATATATTTTACTTATTTAAATCGGTGTTCTTCTTGTGAGTGTCTAGCTCTTTTCTTGAAGGTTTAAACCAGTATCGAAGAAGCGTAAAGCTCTTAAGATACATATCCATTAAGTAACTTCGCTTGGATTTCTACGTTAGCTGGCCGTAGTCTACACTGCGAATTGATAGGGCAGATTTGGAGCATTCCAGCTTATCCAACGTGCTAATTGAAATCGCAGTTATCATCTCTACAATTTTATATCGAGTGTCACTTTCTTCATCAATTGCCTTTCGTGGACCTTCCTAAAAAGTACCAGAATTCCCTTTAATTTGTTTTCTATTAATTTAACTAACTCTATGGCTTTCGGAACTCGCAAGTTTTTGGCCGCAGTAACAAACGTTCGCCGTTAAATTCTATGCTAGCCAAAATCAAGCCACTTTATTTGCACGAACATCCGCCTTTCAAAGATCGCTTCCAGTATTGTCATCCCAACGACATCTCGATTCTCCCAACGGCCTCTTTCCTTAAAACTTACCAACCACGATGAAATATAATCTTCGTTTTCCCTCCATTCGAGCTAATTTGTTTCCTACATTATCACAAATAATTTTATCAGTAGTCAAATGTAGCAGTTTTTTCAGTCATGGTTTCACGTCCCTTAGTTGTTTCCTACTGTTGCTGTGTTCTTTCATGTCAGATGGTACTGTGCCTTAGATGTATTTCGTATGCATTGTCTCACACATACTCCTCAAATAGTTCTACTTACTAAGGTGTAGCCACCTTCTTGTTCTATAAAAACAAGACTTGCTCTGTATCGAAAATCTGGAAGCTGGGGTACTTCCACGGAAAACTTTTGCCATTTGTATGCTTTATCCTTCCGTTTTTTAGGTACATCCAAAACGTTTGAAGTTACGAAGTACTACTTATTCAGCTAAAAAAATTGTACTTTTCTTCTTATTAACCAAGGCTGTTTACTCGCATTTTCAAAATTCACCTTCACTCGTCAGTAATAAATAGGTGGTTCTGGGAGTAATGACCTTGCTAATTTTTTTTATTATTTAAGCCATAAAAAATTGTGTTTTACCTACGCTTCTTGGAAGACGTAAAATTAATTTTAAATTCAGCTTGTAAGTTTTAATAACTAACTTCCCGGAAAAGTCTTTCTTATACATGTAGACTTCCTGAAAACTATTGTAATTTTCAAAGTAACAAACAATTGGACAGACAAGCAGAAGCAAGTAGCAATCAAAAACTAAATGTTGTCCGACAGTTCAACACATAGTTGCCTTTTGTGCTGAATTTTTTGTGCTACAATCTGGAGAACATGGGTAGCTTGCAAAGAATTGCTTTTTAAGTAGAAAACAAAATCATATTTGTAAACCTCACAGAAATAATAAGTGTAGCTTTACACCTATAACATTAAACATGCCAAATAATAAAATATTCTCTATACTTCAACGCGGAAAGGTGAAAATCAGAATAAACATTGCATAGGGGTCCTGACAAAATCGGGACGGGTGGCAACCCTGCTACTTACAGAAGTATAATATGTCCACAAAAATTGTATCAACCCTTTGTACTACAGGTTTATCATACAATATCCCCAATCAGATGGGAACTACACGACGAGTGAGAGAGTTTTAGATATCTCTGAACTTGCCACTAAGTATGTTTAGTGCAAGAAGGGTTTAATTCCATACTGAATATTTCTTTTTACTCCTGTTCCCAAACTCATCCCAAAATGGAACTTGCACCAACGATAGATTGCATTTAACTAATTCATTGTTCATAATTAATTCAATCCACTACTGGATGAGACCTCTCTCGGAAGGAGGAGTTAGTCTACTGCTCCCACGCTGACCAGATGTGTTGGGAGAGGAGAGCCGAAGCTCTCCACTGTGATCGCCACTGTCTTTTATTCACAGCAGCTCCCCGATTGCATCACGATGCTGGGTGGGCACCGTTCCACACCGTCTTGCTTTGGAAAAAATCCTTTGTGAAAAATCGCTAAATAATATACTTTATTCCATAAAAACAAACAAATAAAGTTCATTAGATATTCAAAGTCAAAGTTTACATCATGTGACCTTGAAGTGAAAAATCAATATTTTTCTTGACCTTTTGCGCATATTTTTTACGTTTTTTCTTATGTTGTCAACCCTGCTGTATTAATACCGTGTATCACTGAGGGTTAATATTTCATATATGTGCATTACTATATGTCATTACCATCCTACCTATTCTCGTGAAAATCTGAGATGGTCGAGTTGAAAAGCGCCTTTTTTTGTGATGATTTGGTGTGGAATTGCCCCACGGTATACGGTACCTCAACAATTTATATACGTATCCTGTTTGCTTAATGTTCTCTTCCGCGCTTTTACAAACGAGAACGGGCTTGCCTGTTAGCCCGAAATTATTATTGTATCTTTTTTTTTCTTTTTATTGTGTTTTGATTTTCAGCGACACGAGGATAACCTGCAAAGTGCAAGGTAAAATGAACATCTGTTTCTCGCTTCCTGTACAATTCAGCGATATATAAATATCTCACTTTTAAGTAATATTGAAAACTCACCTTAAAAAAACAAGGTGTGGAGATGTCCTCTTAAAGGTTATTTTAAATCCAAATATGGCGTCTCCATGCCTTGCTTTTTAAGATGAATTTTGAATATTAATTACAATTGTGCCCTCCGTGCGTGTGACGTGTTTTTATTAATCCAACTTTTACTTGTAAAACATAAGAAATGTGAAGAAAAAACTTGTGTATATAGAGTATATCCTTGTATAATAATGAGACGTGTGGTAACGTTTGAGTTTCAGTAGCATAGTATTTTTTATTAGGATGGTTTAACCGCGCAAGTATGACTCTACATTGGAGCTTTAATTTCAGTAGAAAATGTACATTTTCGTGTGGGAAATGTGCCAATTTAACTGATAATGTACTGTACTTTTATGGATCAATTATTACACTGTATTGAAAAGTGATATTTCATTATTCTTATTTATTCTCTTAAATTTCTCTTTATGTTGTTGGTAATTAATTACGTGATGTAAATTTCCTGATACGATATATTAGATTAATCTACGTATGCATATATTTGGTTACCTATATTAATAGTGCATCAAATATGTAGTATCTCCTTGAGGATATGTCAGTATTCAAGAAAGTGATACTATGGGTTATTCTAAGCAAGGAAGTTCCCCTGAACATGTGCTCAAAAATGCACAATAGGCAGAATTCCTTCGAACTATAACACTGCTGCAGGGATCCTCCGCGAAGTAGCACTTCCTCGTAATGTTTGATTAAATAGTTTCCTTGGATAGGGCGACATTGATGGTCATTTGCAAACCGACAAGTCTTATTTTGTCGCGATATTACCTCAATTACAAAGTTGCGGTGCATCTAACTGCGCTTTTTAGGTAGATTTCGAAGAAAATATACCTATTGAGATCGGTACGATATGAAAGTGTATTTATATATATATATATATATATTAACACGCTAGCGGCCATAATTTTGAAGATATTTGAACCAAATTTTTATATGTTGTTTCTAGGCTTAATAGCTCGGTTAAGTTCGTTAATGAGCAAAATCGGTCGCCATCTTGGATGCAAAATGGCCGCCGAACCCATTGTTGTATAGAATACACAGCCTAAACCGCTGGGGCTATTGAAATCAAATTTGGCATAAAGGTACAACATCACTTTTTGATTATGAAAATGTTACCTAATGAGTTCAAAGACGCCATCTTGGATCCAAAATGGCGGACCTAAAAATCCATTTTCCACACCGTTTGAGTTAGAGATACGAAATTTGGCATAAAGGTGCATTATGACGAGTAGCTTAGGGAAATATCACAACATTTGGGAAAAGTCGCCATCTTGGATCCAAAATGACCGCCCAAAATCCCATTTTGCACACCGTTTGAGCTGGATAAATGAAATTTTACTTGAAGTTGTACTATCACAAGTAGGTCACGACAAAATAAGAAAACTTTCAAAAAGTCGTCAACTTGGATCCAAAATGGCCGCCCCAAAAACCCAATTTCCAAATCATTGAAGGTAGAGAAACGAAATTTTCCATGAAGGTGTATGACCAAGAGTAGGTTACAATAAATGGGGCAAATCTTCCCTTTGGGGGGCGCAGCCAACCGTGGGAGGGTGAAGATGTACTCCGTGGTGGTGTAGTGCTGCAGGGGATTTTGGTTAAGATAAAGGAGGCGCATCCTCTCAAAAGCACTGATTTTGGGGGGCGAGCCCCGGCTCCCAGCGAAACTTCGAAATCTACCTCAGCCTGTAGGCCTACCGAAAGGGATTTTTTTTTTTTAAGGTATACATTCACAGGAAGTACTTTGGTCAGTGTAACAGTAATGGAACATTGCATTTATTTTATATAAGCAATGAGAAACCACCATATTAACCTTGTATTTGTAAATTTTCAATTTCATATTCGGTTATTTAATATTTTGGATATATTTACAACTATTATGTGAACTTTCATTTTCATTTTTAACTATGTAAAATTAAAGTTTACTGAAAGCAATCAGAAAACTTGGTCTTATGAGCCAGTAAGGTACTGTTATCAGTTCAACTCACATTTTTGACAAGATTTTTTCTACAGAGGTTTCCTGAGTAAATGTCAACTTCAAATAATTTATAAACAATATTCCCTGTAGTCAGGGATTAATTTCGTGACTGAGGTTCTCCTGAAGTAAATTTAGATACCGAAATATTTGACAATATAGTTACATATTCGTATAAGTTGAATGATCTTTTATTTGAGAGAATCCAATTAATTCATAAACTAAACAAGGAAGGAAGCTATAACCAATCGAAATGCAAAGTTTCAAAGACTTTGACTAAAAGACCTTAAGCACTATCTCCAGCTGAGATTACAGACATACGTGCATTCACATGAAATATTATACAAACAGAAGTTACTGCCACAGTGCATGCGTAATATAATCATGTGACCGAAACTATTATATCTTCCGAAATAGCGCGAAGAAAGACACAAAAAATCTCTTTTTAACTTTTGAAGTGAAGATGTTGATTCACTGTAGTGTTCGTTTTCTTTCATTGAACTTCCTCGAACAAACACAAATATTCTGAGCTCGTATTTTTAGTAGAAAATTGTAAAGATCTAAGAATAGCGGACTCGTGGTTGTATCACGAATTTTACAACCAGCATACTTTTTCCATTTTCTTTTAACAAAAATAAAAACTCTTGCTAGCAAAAGAAACACCAGCTTAAATAAGTACTGTAATTCAAAGACAACTAACTAAAGCATGTCACTTCTTACCTTCACTTTTGGATTCAGAAAATACTGTGTATTTTCAATGTATGGACAGTGCACCACTTGGTGGTCCCTTGAATCAAGAATTTTTTCTTTTCTGTGAGATAAAGAAAAAATGAATCTTAAAACTAGTATTATAGTTGAATAAGAACAAATTGAATGCAGTTTGATTTTCTGGTTTATTTTGAAAAATATGTCTTTCTTCTTCTTCTTTTTTCAAAACAATATAGATACAAAATAAAGCACGGATGTACTTTTGTTCTGCTTGCAAGGAAGAAATTACTTATTTCATTCAGTTTCTTTACACTAAGAAAAGAAATCCTGTTCAGATAATTCGAAACAAAAATAAGGCAATCTGATATGTATAACCAAAACAAAAGAATTATATAAAATCTTGCCTTTTCTATCCAAGGTAAGAACCTTGGCACAAAAATATGAAAATATTTTCCTATCGTCAATATGGTCACTTTTGAAGATTTTCCCCATATTATTTTAGAGAACCTAGATTGATGTCGTATCAAGGAATTAAGGATAATTGATTTCTTTTCAATATAGCACCAAAATGAAAACGTAAATTCAGGGAGTGCTTTTACAGATCTCAGCAGCTTTCTATTTACGTCATAATACAGACCTTGGCATATTAGGCAACACACTAGTCAAATTATGCCCCACATAGAACCTTGCTACTAAGTCACTGTCAACTAAAGCTCTTCCACTAAATATCTCAAAATCATTTATCAGCACTTCATTTGAAAAGAAAATCACTTGATTTTGTGATTTTCACTCTTACCTCCAGTTGTAAAAACTTAATACTTAGAATAGGGATTTTACCCTTTCTCCATTTACTTAAGATTTTTCTTGCTAATAACAGAATCACAAAGAACACAGTAGATACACAATCCTCCTCAACAAGACACATTAAGAGGAAAAGAAAACAGCACTTCTTTAGTAGATTTCATGATAGAACTTGCATATGGTAATAGACCCATTTCACTCATTTTTTTAGGAATGACACCATTACATAAAAATGGATTCACACTATCACTTTCAAATATCGATTCACTAAAAGAACAATTTAATATACCACCTGATTATATTCTCCTGATCCTTCCTTGAGGACAACTTATACTGCTGCTCCATGTAACTACTGGAGTATATTTCATATCAGAATACAACCACAGTCTTATAACTTCTGTCGTATTTTATCTGACAATGTAATCACTTTAGTAGATATTACAATACGAATACAATCACTCGCCATTTCACCCCTGGCGTAATTCAATATAAGCCAACTTTTATAAAGGGCTGTCTTTTATCGTAATTTTACACAGACAATTTTACCAGCCGTGTCTCCTCTGACATACACTGATTCCATCTCCAGCACATACTTGCAGATCTGTCGACGAGAGCTCGAGGTACATGTTCTCGCTCATTCCTCCAATCACAAGAGAGTTCGTGGCAACATTGAAAGATATTATAGATACCTAGCTATACAAAGAGCATTCAGGCAAGATAGCCGCCATTTTGTGCTTCACAAAACTTATAAATAGGTTTCCACACTACAACACTTTGGCTTAATAAATGCTGAACGAAGAACTTGCAGTTTGTCTCCAGTAGCATAATGGGTTATATTGGGGAGTGTAAAATAAAGGACTGTCAGTTCGGGACTCTTCTTAGCTGTGGATATTTTATTTTGCGGATACTAGACTATGACGGTGCCTTTTAGTTTACATTCTCTTTAGTACTCACTGTTGGTAGAAATAGCTTTACAGAGGTTGTTTGAAAGATATATAGTGACGATTTTGAAATGAACCTACTTGGAAAGTGTAAGATCTCGTTACAGGGAAGAACCCAGCTAACTTGCATGACGCTACCACCGATGGTGCCCTATTTGGTGGCCCTGCATTTTGGCTATCGCCCGGCATCGAAGGTTCCATTGGAGGATGCTGGTACGCAGTGTAGACATGTCCAGTCGCAAGTACTCCTCTTCGTAGCCTTTCCTCAGGCTGTCCACTGTGCCAATGCCCGTTTGAGGAGACCGAAGGTGCAATAGTCCATCGGTGAGACGTCCGGAGATTCGACTGGAATATGGGCGAAGGGAATGGCACTGATACTAGTTTCGTCTGCCATTTGCTGAAGGAAGAGGACCGAAGAACGAGAGGTATGGCTGGATGTTTGGTCTGAATGCAGCCAAATCCGATTTGTCTCCCTACCATACAGTATGTCATGGCGATAAATTGGTGTCAGGACGTGTGGCAGAAACCAGCAACGATCATAAAGCTCCTGCCAAAACTTTTTCTACATTGACGGTACCATCTTTGGAAAGTCTTTACCACCACGTTGGCTGTAGAAAATTGCACGCGGCATGTTACCGTCATTGAGGTACAATACGCATCTTCCAGTGTGCGAACGTATTTCCCTGTCGCCAACTAGATGGTGCTCGTAGTGCCCTTGGCAATTAGTGCGACGTTCTGGAATGTGCTTTGACAAGAGTTTCTGAACATGGTCCTTTGAACGCTTCCCCAAGTCCAGATCACGATGAATTATGGTGTGAATTGTCTTGGGGGATATTTCCAGACGGTTTGCAATACCTCCTTGTGTAGCTGGGTTCTTCCCTGTAACGAGAGCTTACACTTTCCAGATAGTAGCTGGTGTACGGGTCGTAGCAGGACGGGAGATAGCTTATATCTAACCTACAGGAATCGCCCCACTCCTCGTCTTTCCTGTTGTCTCTGTGGGGAAACAAAGTACAATGATGCAGTGTGTTCTTATATTGACAAAGGGGGAAAAAAAAATCACGCGAATATCCAAATAAAATGGGAATATAAAACAGAAATAAAATTGATCAAAATATTCACATCACAAATCCCCTCCCTATTTTGGATAATAAGGATGGTACCTGGTACCTTAATCCTTTTCGCCAAAACAACCTGTTGCTTTGGTATGACCCGTCACGTGATTTCAAGTGAAACTCATTTAACCGGCATTTGCTTTGATTATTCCGGACATTCAGGGGAGACACATCGTATAAATGGAGTGTTTGATAATTACTATGATCTTTACCTTCGAAAAAAAAAAAAAAAAAGTTGAAACTAATTATCAAGAGTCCCGGAAGTTGACTAATTCCCTGACTTTTCTGTGACGTGCTCAGAGAAAAAAAATACCTATTCGCTGGTAGCGCTAGTTACCTCAGTTAAATCATTGGACTTTACAAAACTGCTTTTATTTTTATAGTATTTTTTATATATATAAATTACAGATTACCCCTGTAGATAGATATATTGTATAATAACCGTGGGTTTACACTTAAGACCACGTGATTTATTTAGTACTTAATGCTAAGCGCTAATTCCCCCTTCGTTATATACGAAAATGAGATAATGTTATATAAAAGGAAAAATAATAAAAATAAAAAATGCAGAAAGAACTTGTGCTTTTCACCTGATTACATTCTCACCAGGTAGAAGCCACGAGTCACCCATACATAGTTAAATGCTCATCCCGAGCTCCATATACAAAATTAGTACCCACCAATTATTAGTCTTTGAACCTTCGCCTCACCTCCATGGAAGGTAAGTAACTACCAGTATGTAAACACTTAGTAATCAAGAGCAAAAAATAATATTTCTAGTAAAATACCTAAATACACAGATTAATGATCCATAACTGGATTATGTTTTTCATTCTCAATAAAGGTGAGCACGCACTTATGTACCCCACAAGATGTTTCCAGTGTGAAAGAATTCAGATGCCCCTCGCCTTAATCTCCTACCTGGGCAAAACATGGGGGAGTGGGAGGAATTCACCAGTTTTGTGACTTCTCTGGTTACGTACCGGTTGAAATATTTAGAATGGATACCTTCAAAAAATAATAAAAATCAATATTTCACTCTAATATATGACACGAGGAACCCCCTCCCCGCAATTAAGTAGGTTAAGCTAATTATCTGGGCTTGTCGGACGCAACAGCATGCATTTAAAACACACACCAGTTTATTTATGAAAGGACGTAATGAAGAAAAATAATTCATGTATTTCTCATTCGGATTATTATTTTGTTTTTATTATGTTTTTTCTTTAATAATTTCCCTGTCTTTCCGAGGTTTGAAAAGTGCTTACTTTCATATACTCAGCAGAACTTGCAGTAAAAGCAATATAATTATCAAATTAATTAGAATATTATCCATTCAAGAATTTCCCTACTATATTCCATACGTGAGGAGTACCAACAAGCACCGGTCCCATCATCTGGAAGGAGCAAGCTCAACCTTTCAGAGACTATCGTCACTCGACAGCATTCCGACACTGAACCAGTCCAATTAAATAAAAACAAATAAATTCCCCCAGATCAAATTACATAAATAAAAAAAAACTTCTCCAGAGCGAAAACAAGCACCTGCTATATTGAGGTTTTGTCCCGTAAAATAATTATAAACGGCGACAAATATTACAATACAATGTATATAAAACGAGGTTACATACGAACTGGCAGTCTAACCAACCTACTGATCGAAGACAGGAATCCGGAACTACTAAGTAAAGAACTCCCAGACGACTGAAAAAAAAAATCTAGTTGGGAAATACTATTAATATCTGATGTGGACTTATTTATTATTGATCTAAGCGTAACGCAGTATAAACATTATTTAAAATAAGTCTACTAGACTAACATTGTGTCGGGCCCATTCCGTCCCAGTGACACTAAATATAAAAAAAACATCGGGGTCATACGCCCTACGATACACACGAAGTGT
>JAGDQP010064793.1:524-11515 GCA_022664845.1 Lepisma saccharinum | reverse complement strand
CACGATCGTATTTACTCATTTTCTAATTGCTTATGGTCTTTTTTCTTTTGACTTCTATAGGTCTGGTAAGATAATTCATGTAGCTTGTGAAAAAGAAATTTTCTTCGTTTGAACGAAAGTCAAAATAGTAAAATTTCTATTTAACGTCGTCTATAGAAATACAATATAGTAGATTTGTCCTCTAATCAGGTGATTGGCCAGTTCAATCTTTGTCATAATCTTGATTTCATTTTCTTTTTTTGTTTGTGCATAAGTTTATTCAATTCTTTGTTTATCTCTTCATTATTCTTTGATCTTAAATGACTTATTTTTAACTCGTTTGTGCATTCAATTCTGAACTTTTACAAACATATTATTTAAGACCCAGTGATTATAAACATTACGCTTCAGAGATTTTACTAAAATTTGTGCACCATGCTTTTTTGATATGTATTACACATTCGTATATCAGCCTTATTTATTGTATAAGGACTTTCTGAACGGCAGCCAGCTAGTTTCCAATGAGAGAATTAATCAGAAAAAGCAGAGACATACATACACAAAGAAAGAAAGAGAGTGAAGTCATTTCACAAGATAGAAACTGAATTATAAATTAATAAGTACGAATTTTCCTCTAATAATCTTCAATATTAATAAGAAGGATTTACTCAGCTTATTTAATAATATAGATAAGTTATGAGCAGTTGCTTTATAAAATAAGATTGCAAAAGCAAGTTTGTTGAGTATTTCTTTTTAGAACTGGGAATATTTCAAGAAGAATATTAATTGTAATATAATAATGTGATATTATGATTTAAACTTTTACTTATCAGGGACGACAAGGAGTACTGCTACAAGGTGGTACTTTGAGTTTGACTATACTTTTCAGCGAAGCAATAAACGATGCAAAACCGTGAGGTGTGATATTATACAAGGTTGTGGGACATTATCTGGTATAAACCATATGACGTAATATTGCGCAACACATGGTTTCTATGTTATCACTAATTTACTTTCTTTTATCAGCAAATATTTTAGTCATATGAACTTACTAGTAAATATTTTTGGTTAATACTAAAATAGTAAAAAGCTAAAATTATGTTTAAGAATATACTCTTCAAGGATTTTCATAAGTTGATCATTTCTACAACAATCCGTTCATACGTGGAGGGGTAAATAAAAGAGAATAAGTATTTCTCTAAGAATAGATTCAAAGTTCGGTATCTTTTATATGAATGATCTGATCTAAAATAAATAAATCTACTTCATTTTTATTGTAAAAAATCTGTAGAAGATAATTAGTCCTGCGCAAACTTTAAAATTTGGGAATATAAAAGTGTATTTATGAAAATATAATTATCTCCTAAAATTTCAGGTCATAGTTCTATACATGTGGAATATCTGTATTTTCCCTCTAAGTAGAATATGTGTAGCTGTTTAGAAAGTTATTTCAAATGATATGTACGAATATCATATTTTTCTGGGTAGAATATGTGTAGCAGTTTTGAATGTTATTTTAAATGATATGTATGAATATTATATATTTTTCTGATTAGAATATGCGTAGCAGTTTTAAAAGTAATTTCGTAATTTGTATTTATAGATCACCTTACTTTTTTAGCACAAATAATTTTAGAAAAGTTTCTTAGAACGTTCAATATAAGAATTACCTTTAGAATATTATAGAAGAAGTTCAATCTTTAAACTATATCTATATGATTTCCAGAACTCTAGTGCTGATATTATTTTATCTGAATTCAGCAAAGATTAAGTCTTTGATATTCACTTTCTTTTAATTTCAATCTGAAAGGATATACAACACTTTATGTATAAAAAGTATACATATACAGTATTTTAACAACTTCAAGTTTCTTAGAAAAAATGTTCAAACGTTACACTATTTTAATCATTCAGACGTTCAAGTAAATAAGTACTTTTACTTTTTCAGGAACTTAAAACGTCTTCAAAGAATCACATAATTTTAAATGTTCCCAATTATTCATTATCATGTTCAGCATTAATATATTTTGCAATTAGTTTCTCTTACATACTCTCCATTTTAACTATAAGTAAATCATGCAAAGTACATATAATCATCTCGATATTATCAAAATAATACGTAAGCATAAGCATATTGATGTTAAAATACATAAGCATTATAAATTTCGAGAAAGTTAATAAGATCCATCAACACTCTCCATGTACGCCTGGTAAAAACAGAACGAATAACAAGGTCATGTGTGCCTTGATTAGCAACTTTATAAAACACTGCTCAGATCAGATTAAAGTTTTTGTTTTTCTAATTTTGAATTTCTTAATAAATACACTGTTCATGAATTATATTATTAACACATTGACATATACTCATCCTTTTACACGTGGAAGACGACAGAATGCGGTATACGTAGAATAAAAAGTATCTCTACTTTCCTCTTCACTAATATCGCAAATATCATCTTCGTTGTTCCAAATAAATTCCAGTCCTATACTTGACATAGATTCACTCGGTGATATAGCAGAACATGCCATTTCATTGTTACTTTCAACTTCCTTAACATGTATAATGGAATAATCATAATCATTGATATAAATACCTCTTCTAAACTTGACAACAGAGATGAAATAGCTGGAGATGAAATTTCATTTTTGGCCATGTTTTCCTCACCACTTGGATCTTCGAAGAAGAGTGTGTGGCTTGATAAGTCAAATGGTCTACTGTCGCAATTGATATTTAAAACACAACTGAGCAGTAAAATTTTAAGTTTTGTATGTTTGTATGTACACTAAGAAGTCACAACTTGTTCTAACTAGATCCAGCTTAATCTAAAGATCAATGAAGACAAAGTGAAGAATAGATGTTAGCACAGTCCATGTTATGACCACTTTCCACCGAACTTCTGCATCCCTTAAAAATCAAGTCCTAGCATGTTTCGCATGCACCTGCACACTTCTTTGTTAACTCCTCTGCCAAACATAAGGTAAATCCTTTTTAAAAAACAGATCTTTAGTGCAGGTGTAAAACAACTTTTCCCTCCTCTCAAGCACCACAGATGCGAAACAAGGAAAAACTCCGCGTCGAATCATTTCAAAAAAGAAAATTCCTATGAACACCTGCACACCTAAATTCGTGCAAAAGCCAAAGAATGTGCTAAAACGCTCCGAGCAAGAAAGAAAGCGAAACAATATATTCTCTCCTCCCTAGCACCACAGATTTAAAACAACAAACAACATGTTCTTGAACATATGAAAGTGAGAGAGGGAAAAAATTAAGTAACAGGTAAAACAAATATTTTATTGAATCCTTGTTTAAATAAAAAATAATAAGTCCATAGCTGATTTGTGTAGTAAATAAATAAAATATAAAACTAAAACTTATTTTTCTATTTCACAAAGTGAAACTTTGTTCAGTAACTACTTTCTTAAAAGTTTGAATTGCGATTTCACTTGTTTAAGTTAGAATTGTAATTTAATATTAACATTTTAAAAATTTAAAGTTTTTTCAAAAACGTAATTAATGTTAGAAAGTTTAAAGAATAGTTTATTATTTTTGAGGTATAACAAGAAATTCAAAATAAGATGATCCTATTTTTGTAACTTAAAATGGAAAATAATGACTCTTAAGTTAAGATCTTATTGCTTTTTATTTTGGGATAGTCATGGAAATTAAGAAAGTTGCAGCTGGTAATACCGTGGAAAAAGATGAGCAGTCCATTGCTAATCTTGAAGAGATAGAAGGATCTATGTTATCTATCTCCGCTGGTACTACTACTAGTACTACTGGCGATGATGCTAGTTCAGTAAATATTAAATATTCATTTGAGGGAAATGAGAAGGTACTATTAAGTGAAGTTGAACGATGTTGTTACTGTTCTTCCCTTTATTGAGGGACAATAAGCACTAGTCGCCAGAAAAGTTTTTATTTTTTCGTTTAATGACGATACAACAAAAAAATTACGGTGGTTTATTGTTCCCCTACTTGTGTGGGTGGTGGTTGTATTTGGATGGCTATGAAGGAATGGTACCGTGTGAATCTGCAGAAGGTGTTATTATGTGATGGATGTTTCTACAAAATTCTTTATAAATAACACCATAGTTGTAAAATCCAAGAAGAATCACTGTTACGTACTCGTGCAGTTAATAGTATTTTAATGGGAGAACGAGTAAGAAGAATATTTAACAATATAGCATACGCCATTAGAATTAAGATGAACAGATAAAGAAAATATTCTTCAAAGCATTGAATTATATGGTAATCAATGAATCCCAAGAAATCAAAAAACACTTGCTACTAAAAGATTTTTATGCGCCTGTAAAGTAAAACGAAAAGTTGTTTATTTAAGAAAGCAAGAATTTTTATTGTATATAAGGAAAATAAAATATTTTGCATATGTCTTATATTTAAGTTATATAATTATATTATTCATTTTTTGTATTTTCCTTTAACCCCAGGTTAGTCAAAAGTATTATTACTTCTCCATCCCAAGTTAGTAATGGGAGTTGTTTCAATTATCTTAATTATTATTATTATCATACAAATGTGAATGCAAGAATGGTGAATGATGAAATTATTATTATTTCTAGGTTATAATTCTATATACATCTATGAATATTTAAGTATACTTTTTTTCTAAAATTACAACTATGTATTAAAATTATTTTAACAAAATTTTTATTATTTTCTAAGTTATTCTTAACACTTGCAAAACAAAGTGTTAATATGTGAAATAAAAATTTCAAGTTTAATAAATTGTAAATAATTTTTAGTTAATAAAATATTTATTTCGTTTATTTTCTTTCTGTAACATTATTTTCGGTTAAAGAGTTTTTCATTCTACTTAGAAGTTTTAAAGAACAAAGTATTACTTTTGTTAAATTAATTTTGCAACTTAACTTATTGATTATACTTTAAAAAACCTAATATAACGAATTTTCTTCTCACCAATGAAATTCTAACAGTTATTTATTTTGCACTTAAAGTTTTTGAAAGTAATTTTATTTGAAGGCATTTTTATGTAAGTTAATAATTGGAAAATAATTTAGTGAAATATTTTAAACATAAATTTGATAAAAGTATAATGTATTTTACAAAATATTTTAGCTAAACAAAGAAGTTTATGAAAGTAATTATATTTGAAAATATTTTATGTAAATTAATAATTAAAAAATATTTTAGTGCAATATTTTAGTTAAACAAAAGTTTAATAAAAAGAATAAAATGATTTACAAAACAATATTTTTAGTTAAACAAAAGTTTAATAAAAGGATTATTTTATAAAATAATATTTTTGTTAAACAAAAGAACCTGTTTTAAATTTTTACTTCAATGAAAACAAAAAATTGTTTTAAATTATTTTTACTTCTAGAAGTTATTTATTGTTTAAAGAAAAGCATTTTTCCTAAAAAAATCTTTAAAATAGAAATATTACAACTTTACTATTTTTAAAATTAAAGTATGATTCACATTTTCCTGCAAAGAAAACCAATTCACATATTTTTATTAAACTATTATCATTTCATGGGTAAATTAAAATAAACTTCTAGATAATATTTACAAGTTTATTTTATACTTCTAATGTAGTAATATAATCCTGTATGTACAATAAGAAAATTATAATTTTATCTTGAACACATTTTCCATGACTTTTGAACTCTGGAAATTTAACCTGTATTGAAGTTGCACACAATTTCTTACAGCGCAGCCATTTAGTTGTTTAGGTATATGGTAAGTGCAACACCTTACATTAAAATTAAAATTTAATAAACTAAGCCAAGAACAATTTTCATCGTTTACATCTTTTACATTCTTTAGTTGAAACAGTTTTTAATTCATTGTAGTTTTTCAGTACCTTTAAAATAATACTGCATCAACTTCGCAGAGTTGTGTACTTAATATTCGAATATTAGCTATAGAATAACTATTTGAAGTATCCCGTGACAATCCGTGATAATTTTCAGTTAACCATTCACACTGTTTTTGATAGCCTATTGCTAATTCTACCATTTCACATGGAAGTTTCACCATACACTAAAACATTAACGTCGCATCACTTAAAATTATTATTATTTAGCATTGAAATGCTCAGAAAAGTTTTCTTCAAAAATTTGAACACGTCAAAAACATGCAATGACATTTTAAAGCCTTGCATATCAATAATATTGGGTCTGGGAAAAAGTTCGTGGCGTTTTTAGTAAATTTCAACTGGTTTTCTTATAGGGTGTACATGAATTTATTTAAACCAAATAAGCTCCATTATTATCGACAATGTTTCGCCATTTTCCGGGTAGAGCCATGATGCCATCGGTGAAGAACTTCTGTGAATTCTGGTTGAAAAACTGAATCAAGTGGTTTTGACAGGCTTCTTGTGTAACAAGCTTAATTCTATTGAGAAAGTTCTGCAGAGATAGGAACAAGTGATAGTCCGAAGGTGCTATGTCTTGACTATACGGTGGATGCATCAAAACTTCCCAACCAAACTCGCGCAATTTTTGACGCATCAACGAAGTATGTGATTGAGCGTTGTCATGACACCATTCTTATTGTTCAATTCCGGCTGTTTTCTTTCAATTGCCTGGCGTAATCTCTCTAGTTGTTCACAGTTGATTTGAGAATTAATCGTCTGACCAACTGGAAGTAGCTCATGGTGGACGATTTCCTTCCAGTTAAACCACACACACAGCATCACCTTGTTCGCCGTCAATCCTGGCTTCGTGAACGCTTGTGACGGCTCACCATTCCTTCTCCACTATCATTTACGCTTGCGATTGTTGTACTTGATCCATTTTTCATCACTGGTTATAACACGTTTCAGAAATTGCTTGTTTTCATAGCGTTTCAGCAGCGCATCGCATATGAACATTCGGTCCATCATGTTTTTCTCGATCAACTTATGCAGAACCCATACATCGAGCTTCTTTTTGTAGCCAGCTTTGTGTAAATGGTTCAACACAGTTTTGTGGTCAATGCCTAGCTCCATATCAATATCAACATTGCTGATATGCTTATCTTGCCGGACCTTTTCAAGAATTTCATCAGCTTTTTCAGTGATTGGACGACCAGAGCGTGGCTTATCTTTCACATCAAAATTACCAGAACGTAAGCGAGCGAACTATTTCCGCCCAGTATATTTTGATAAAGTACCTTCTCCGTACACAGTACAATTTTTTTAACACGCTTGCGCAGCGTTCTTCCCTTTGTCGTAATAATATTGCAAAATATAGCGCAATTTCACATTACTGTTCTCCATTTTCACACGTAAACAACTTTCCAACTACTGCACCAATTTTGCTGTTGATACACTCACAGTAACGCTCGAAGTGTCACCTTTCCAACGAGCGTTTAGTGTTGGCGCAGCGATCTGCGTTTCCTGAGGTATTTGCAACTGACGCCAGCTATCGGGGAAACGCCACGAACTTTTTCCCAGACCAATATATTCTTCAACAAAGTATTTTTTACTGGAGAAAATTCTGTTCAATAATAGTTGGAATTAGTTGTGCAATAAATTCTGTATGTTAAAAAAGAATTCTACATTTCTTAAGCACATTCACTGAAGTAGTTAAATGTCCTTGTTTTTTATGTCATAATAATCAGCAAAGTTTTATGATTCATTAAATGTTTTGATTTAACAGTACCGGTATTTCACTGATATATACACTGGTGAGTAATGTTTAATGTACATCTACTACAAAGAATTGGACTTTTGTTGTAAATAAGTGTTTACTGTTTTTGATATACACGAGTTGAAAATACGCAAAGCATTGCAAAAAGTACACTCCATCATCTTTCACATTAGCAGTTAAAATAACAAAGTTTCATGACCGTATGATATATCTTTTGAAATTAGTTTATCTCTCACCTCTTCCACTTTACCTTCAAGTAAGTTTCGCAATCCGCATTCAAAACTCACAATTCTAAATTCACCGCTGTTTTCATGTTTTGCTAAATAAGCATCATATATCTGTAAAAAGTTAGTAGGTTTAAGCACAGCGTTCGAAGTACAATCATTTAAAAATTCACTACGTTCAACTTCATTAAAATCCTAAATGAGTCAAGTATGCGCTAGCTGCTTAGGAACATTGTGGAAACATTCAACACAGATTAAAGGCGTAATAAGGCATTTAAAATTGTCTATGACATCCCAAATACAAAGTTCTTCAATAACATTAATCCCGCACTCACAAGACGGAATATTAGGTTTTCCATCACTTTTAGAAAAAACAGTTTCAACAGCATGAGGATTTAATTCAGAAGAATTTTTCATAGTTAGCGAACATTCATTCTGTAAATCACCATCAGAGAAAACAAAGTTTGATTCACTAAAATTTTCTGCAGTATGGGACTCACTTTAAACAGATTTTGAAAAAACAAAGTTTGATTCACTCTGAGAACCAATGTTCACTGTCACTGAAGATTGAATAGGACAATCAAAACTAGTCACTTACAAAATGCTAGGAGACTTATTTTCAATATGTGCCAAAGCTAAGGCCGCACGTTTCGCTTCCTGCACCGCAGAAACAAAGCTGTCTGATGAGTAATTCATCACACCACAATAAACTTTGCGAAGACATGATAAACTGAGACTCGGTTATCTGCTTGTGTTACAAGTCTTTTCCTACTGCTGATGATGGAAACCAATCCCCTTGTTACTTTTCATTCTCCAATGAAGGGAGTTTCAATTTTAGGCGGGAGGAGGAAGTATGAGTCACATCATGAACGTCACCTTCAAATTTCAATAATAACAAGACAGCACGTTGAGATTTTTCATATGTAATAAAAATCTGTCTTTAATGCAACATATTAAAATTTGGTAACTCATCTTCAACTGACACTAAAATGAAAATGCAATTTTCACATACGGCTGTAGGTGGCCAATTATAATCTTTCTATTTACTTGCATGAAATCTGTCCTTTATCATTAGTTCTTCACGTAGTTCCATTATTTTGTTAACCAAAGAAAACGAAGTAAATAATCAAAGTTTGCTTTTAAATGATTAGAACCTGGATGGGTATTTACAATTAAATGTCCCATCTACATTCTTTGGATTTAATAACACTAGATAAACATTATTATTCAAAAAATGAAGACGGTTCTCTTCACTTAGTGCTGTTCCACGAATTCAATATCCCATACACTGATGTTCACTTTTCTCCTTGTTCCAAAATGCACATGAGGAGCAAAGTAGATGTCTTTAGTCATCACTTACGAATTGATTTCAGTATACAAAGTTGATCAACCCATTTTGATCGACATCCACGGGAAGGCAAAGATAATGGTAAGTTAACAATGGTATTTTCACTGCCGTTCTATTCCATGGTTACAGCAAGACTGAAGGTTTAATTTTAAGTAGGTCTCTGAACACCTGCATCCTCCTCTGAGCATCAAGGTAGATGAGAAACAATGTTTTATCTTGCTTCGCGTCGAGCATTTGTTAAAGTAACAAAAATAAAAAAACATCTGCACAGCTAAATTCTTTAAAGGTCGAAGCATGTTCCGCGAACACCTAGGGTGCATGACAATGAAAATTATTTGAGCATGAAAATATGAATAAAAAGATACAATATTGAAATATCAGTCATGGTATATTCAAAACTTTAAAAAACTATGTGAAGATTAAAATCAAGGTAGCTTAACGTGAATGCTAAGTATTGTGCACAATTATATAAACACTTAATTAGCTACATATTTCGTGTAAACAATTTTATAAGTTAATTTATTGAAAGTTCTTCAAATCAAAGTCAAATTTTACTCCATCCATTCGGAGTTAAATTAAATTGCATGAAAATTCTTTAAAAAATCGACATTATCCAAATGCGCATAATTTCAAAGATAAATATGATATTATAAATATAAAAAAATTGCAATATTAATTATCAGTCTACATGCGCCTCTCCTCATAATCTGGTTCTGCTATAACGTCTTTCTCAATTAATTTTGTCTTTACTTAATCCTCTCTGAGAAAAAGTAAATTTCAATGAAAATATATAAAAATGTCAACTCTATTAAAATGTACATGTTTCGAAAGATAGGCATGATAAACATAAAAAAAATCACAGCACACTGTCAGTCTATATATGCGCCTCCTCAAAGACCTTTCTTCATCTACAGATCGTGTAACACAACGATGTCTGGCGATTGCGTACATTATAAAAACATTCAGCACATAATAAAGGACAGCTGTTTTATATTTCCAATTTTCGATAGCTTCTAAAATATATTGAGCATCAATAGTATAATTCACACATCCGCATGAATTTTCAATTTCACTAGAACATATAGTGGTAGATTAAACTTCACTGTTCTGTACAATACTTCCAATTTCCTCAGCAATAGAACATATCTTTCATCACTGTCTGAATTAAATTCTACCACTAAACTGGAGGTAGATGCACTGCGGTAAATACCATGAGATAAGTCTACATTCTCATCCGACGGTCCATCGCCTTCATCTGTACATTGATCTTCGCAAAAATGCGTGATACATTTACTAATCTAATATCATAGCCACAGCACAACTGTGCACATTTTTTAAAAGTAAATCAACTTTACACGTCATGACCTATTTTGTAACTAACAAGATCCAAATGGTTCTGTAAACACCTACTATAATCAAAGAATGCCTAGAAACAAAAGTAGCATTACAACAAACAACTTGCTCTATCTTGCTCCGCGTCGAGTCTTTGTTAAAGTATTAAAAATATCATTCAAGTGACGCCGCAGTTAATTAAGCGGCAGATATAAAGAAAAACTTCTTCCCTCTCCCCGAGCTCCACATATTCAAAACAAAAAAACTTCGCGTCGACACATTGTCCGTTCAAACAAACACCTGTTTTTAAAAGAACACCTGCATACTCGAATTCCAAGAAAAGTCGGGGCATGTTCTAGCACTCCTAGTTAGCACTAAGGGTGAAAAACAACTTGTTTCTCCTCTTACCGAGCACTTCAGCTGCGAAACAAGGAAAAACTAGGAGTCGACTCACTTCAAAGCGACAACTCTGCGAATGTGCAAATCGTAAC
>JAGDQP010064792.1:0-11516 GCA_022664845.1 Lepisma saccharinum | reverse complement strand
GTGGGTTCGCGGGTTCAAATCCCGGCCGAGTGTTTTTTTTCTTTTTTAAGAAAATTGTGTAAGTTTGGAAATTCAAACCCTGTGGAACACAATATTTACTTTATATTTTAAAAAAAACTTTTAGTTCAAATTACTTTATTTTTTAAATTATAAAAAAATATTTGTTTGATAGGCAGCCTTACAAAATAAGTGATATCAGTGCAAAACTTTGTTTGGGGTAAAAGAAAGAGTGACGCAAGAATTCTACTCACAAAAGAAGTGATATATATTTTGCGAGTGAGTTTATTGTGTCACTATGGCGAAAGTATTGCCTTTGTAATACAATTAAGAGACAGTACCCTTCGGCCATAGTGACACAAAGAAAGTCACTCGCAAAATAGATATCAGTACTTTTGTGAGTAGAATTCTTGCGTCACTCTTCCTTTTACCCCAAACGGGGTTTTGTACTGATTACGGTTACCTCTCTACTTACTAAGTTTAGGAGGAAAATTGTATCATATGTCACTTTGTCAACTGAGTAGTTCATTCCTTAGCATATGATACGCAAGGAATCTCGTTCGAATGTAGTTTAAAATAAAACAAGTATAACTAAAAGTATTTTGAGAAAGGTTTGGAAGCCAACACGCACGATCTGGCAAAACAACACTAACAAACCTGCCTCAGGAGATTCCTGACATGAGAATAAGATAAAATAAAGACGATCAAAACTGTAGAAATATTATGTTCTACCAAAATAATGGACACATTTATTATTTAGGTTGAACAGTGTAACTGACGATGCTTGGTATCCTCAAGTTTTGTAAACCTGATATATAAAATACGTTCTCCAAATTCTGTAATGGACTTTGACTGAATTGTCCAAAGGGCGTACGATATTCTCAGCAAAAATGTGGTTCGAAGTAAGTACAAAACAATACTAGTTTTCTAATGACTAGAGATGATAAACGTAATCATTGATATGTAACCGAGAAATCACAGTCTATTTTAGTGATAAGAAAAAATGCAAACTTTCATTTAAATGTATGTAGTTTACTCACTCTTATTAATCAGTACATGTTTTCAAGATTCGCCCATTGCAGATATAGGTTAGATATACATTTCTTCCGCAAACGAATTCCGAATTGGAATATAGTCTTATGCATATTCATTTTGACCCACTTTCACTTCAGAGAATTCTAGAAATCCCTAAGGAATTCCCTTGCGTATTAATTGCTCAGTTTGGGAGTATTCGTTTTTAGATCTATCACGAAACCTTACTTGTATTGGTAATCATATTCTATACGTCAAATTGTAACGTTCATTTTCTAACGGAGATGTCAACATTTAAGATCGAACTAAAGTATTTGTTGTGATGTACTTTGTCGTAGCTGCTAGACCTTGTTTATATGTATCTTATTAATACATGCACATTAATTTCTCAGTCTCCCTTCATGTAGTACGTTTTACCAGGTTTTATATCATCGCAACCCTCATACAAATAATTAATAATGAATCCCAGTCATATTCGATCCACTACTGGTTGAGGCCTATTCACCGAAGGAGGGGATTGCTTCCATGCTGACCAGACAGGTTGGGAGACTAAATACTATACTCTCATTAAGATTGCTCGTATCTTTCATTTATAGCCAGGAATAGAACCCGGGACCACTCAGTCTGTAGGCAGACAAGCTAATGACTAGTCCAACAGGGTTGTCCACAACCGTCATTATACTGAATAAATCTAATTATATTGAAGCACTGGAAATAAATTTCGTAATGCTTAACCGTTGTTGTTCTGTATTGTTTGTTTACAGAATACCATATAAAAAGATTTATAAAAAAATATTTTTACGTATTATTTTCTCTTCGTTCAGGTAAACGAACGAAATATTATCTTCTTTGTTACTTTTAGTTACTCATTAAAACATCAGTATATCTTAATTTCAATATGAAAGTAAGAAAGTACACACATTGTTCTCATCATAATTCATTTTATTAAACACTTTTCATTAGATTACACGTGTTAGTTATAGTGAAAACATTTTATACTTGTCAGGGTTCCTTCTTGGCTGGTAGGAACAGTCTTTTCCAAACAGAAGCAAGGAAGCATGGGCGATTTTTCATTTACGCAGGCAGTCTTTGGATGTCCTTCACAATATTCTTCACTGCAAAGCGCACCTAAAAGCGTTTTAATTCGTGATTATAACAGTATTTACATGTATACTTCAATAGTGAACAAGTCGTTTCGATTAATTGTGAAGTTACAGTACACACCAAACTACGGTATTTTATTAAAAGGAATTACTTAGGGCATATAAAGTAGGGTAGACATTTAAAAAAAAAATGGGTTCGAGTTGCCATCAAAAGTTGTGTATTGGTATCAAACAAAGCCATGCCAAAAATGGCCGTTGTAAAACAATATTTAACCGGGCCCCTCGACCCGTAGGGGGACCATTCCTATTTTCTTTTCCTTCCTTTTTTTTGGCAAAACCAATAATAAAAACATGATACCGGTTTGTACATTTTAAGATTTGAGTATTTATGAAACGTGCATTGGTACGAAATCAAGCCATGTAAAATATGGCCGTTTTTTGGCGGTTAAACGTTTTTGGCCATTTTCAAATTAATATTTTCGTGGTCTACGGACCCCGGCTGCTACATATATTTGATCTGGCTGTGTTTCGGCGAACACATAGAACGTAATGTTACATTCTAAAAATTCTGAACGCTACCCTAATTCAAATTTCTAAAAAAAACGGCCGTTTTCAAAATTAAAATTTTCTCGGCCCCCGGAGGCTGGTAAATATATTTTGATTCGCCTGTGTTCCCGACGAACAAACATAATATTCTATAACTCTTACACGGTACTCAAACTCAACTTTCTAACAACTTGTTTTCGTTGGACATAACATGCCGGAATTTGTTTAAAAAAATTGAGCTTCAGCATCGTGCAAAAGTTGTAGAATGTTATGTTATGTTTGATCGCCTAAACACAACCGAATAAAAAAAATTCTTGCCACGCCCCGGAGTCCGCGAAAATTTTAGTTTGAAAACTACTAAAATCGGCCAGATTTGACATGGTTTAATTTCGCAACGATGCACAAATTTTCGTAACTACTTTAACCCAAAAATTTGGAAACTGGTATATTTATATTACTTGTTGTAAAGCATTATAGGGCAATCTGGGGTCCAGGAGCCCGGTTAAATATTTTATGACAGTCATATTTTGCATGGCTTTATTTGTTACCAATGCGCGACTTTAGATGACAACTCGAACACAAATATCTAAAAAAAAGAAAACAAATCGGATCACCCTAATATATAGTTCATTCTCATGAAACGTATGCACTCAAATGTTTTAGAAAGATTGACTTTACGAATAGCCGTATTGTTTTCAAGTTATGATACAGCATGTTAATCTAACTTGCTAGATTACTACAAAAAGGATTAGTTAATAATATTACATTTTCAGAAATAAAAATAAAAAATCTAATTTCCATTCTGTTGGAAATATCGTTAGATTATAAATAATTAAAAAATAACGTGTCTCAAATACATTTTTGATGATCGTGGTGATGATAAGGCAATGTTAGTTAATGCAATTTTATCTGGGGTACATTTTCAATCTGTTTCTAATGGCAATGAATTCTAGAATATTGGGAGAATGTCAAGCGAATAGAAAATGCTAAAATAAAAATACTGATTTAAGTAACGTCACATGTAATACGTACAAGCGTACGGTAGAAATTGATAAGATATTTTCTGAACACTGCTATATTTATTTTAAATAGTTTTGTATTTTGTATAGTATGCAAGTTCCTAATTAGATCATGAATAGAATGTTATTGAAAACCATTTATTTTTATTGGAAAATGTATTTCTGCTTTCAAACTGATAGCGTAATGGAATCAGGAACCATATATATCGTTTAAATACAGAAAAATAAATAAAGTTAAATAGACAGAGTATAATTAGCTAACAAGCTTCTCAAATGTATATAATAAGATGTGTAAGTTGAACAAATTAACAACTGCTAAATTGTAAATTACACCTGATGTCACTTTCACTTCAGAGGAAACTCTGCTGAACTCGAAAAGGCTTTTGATTGTGGAAATTTATTTGATTTATTTGGGTTGACTGAGAGTTCGATGGCTAGGAGATGGGATGCACGACTAGAATTTTGATTTCTAGGAGAAGCAACACTTGCTAGGTGTTTGGGAAATGTGTTCATTGGCTCCACTTATTCTATACGTTTCATACATGTTGAGAAGGTACCATGATTCTGCAAGGACTGAAAGTGATTATCGAGTAAAGCGTTCATGTAATCAAGATTTTGTGAATACTATATAAAAGATTTGAGTGTTTATATTTGTATAATTATTTTCAATTGTCTCAGAAAAGCTAGGAATGTTGCCGATTTCTTTACGACCTTTGTTCCATTAGCTACATCGTACTTCATACTCACACACATTCTCTTAAAACTTATAGTACGCTATTCCCAATTAACGCATTAACAGTTCTTCCTTGAAAAATATGTATTATTCAAACATGGCTTAAACATGAATCAGATGATGTTACTTGTAGAACGTAACTTCTATTTTTCGAACTGCGTAACCATTTTAATAAAATTAAAGATAAGTTTTACATTGCCAACTTGACTCATTTTCAGGTATTTTGTTAAGAACAAGCTTCCTGAAATACTGCAATGCAGTTGTCCAGGTGCTTATTCATAAAGCACTATGAATCCTGGAGCTTGTATTTAACTGAAAAAAATGCAAAATCAAATAAAAACACCTAGCAGTAAAGTTAAAGTTAAATTCCAAATTATTAATTAATTGAAGATTCGTAAACACTTCCATAAACCATGTAAATGTTGTTTATTATTTTACAGTAATTAACTTAAATAAAACTTAAGCTACGTGTACAGACTGAATCGAAATATTTAAAATAAACATGTGCAATTGGACATACATAGCACATATCACCTTTTAACAATGACTTACTTATTTATCAACTAGACTTAGTTTCAGCTTCTTCTTGAAGATATTATGTTTTCAAGATTCTATAAATCACCTAACAGTGTTTAGTCGATGCTATAAATTTTATAATTGTTTGTAATTAGTTAATAGTTTGTTGGCGTAATATTGTATCCTAATAAATTTCACTAACTGCGAGTTACTAGAAAAATATATATTATTTTCTAGGATTCTCGTTTTTAACGAAGTTTTAATTAAGTGACAAATTCTCGGACATTTCATATGGAACAATCACATATAATCCTTCCACAATATCACATTTATTTGGCAGATACAGACCTACATAAATGAATATAGACGTACTTGTTCTTACTAAACTACATCAACTTTACCAATTATCATAATATAAAACTTAAAAATGCAATTTGGGCCTATTAAAATTATTTTGCGCAACTACACCATGAAGAGAGGGAGCCAAAATGATCAAAACGCAGATAACTTTCTTCATCTTATCTGCCACAGGAAAAATCTGAAAATGTGGTTGTTGAGTAAATTTGAAATGAAAATAGCATTGTTTAAACATTTAATAAATATAATAAATACGTAACATATATTATAATAATTCCGTTAACTAGATTGTTGAAAGCAATTCGGAATATGAGACTCCATATGAAGAATTGACATGATCATATACACAGTATGAAAGCGTTGTTATATATTGAAATATGATTGGCTAAGTTTCACTAGACATAACTTAGGTTTGAATTTGTTGTATTTTACTCCTATACATTGGAGTGAAGTGTACCAAGTATAACATTGAAGATAACAGTTGAAATGAATGACCACGAGAGCTGATTCATCGTAAAACACATTTTGAAATCTAACTGTCCCATTATGTATTTAATATTCTAAAATTCTCAATAAATTCTAGATTATTTTCGATGTGTATTATTGTTTTCCTAACAGTTAGTTGCTATTGTCTAGTACTTGTTATCAATGCAATTTTTAAAATGGACACCTCTTATTTCGCTGTACTCTTCAAATGTGTCTAACTAACTCTACGGCTTATAGAACTAGCAAGTTCATCGCCTTGGTAACGCACGGTTGCCATTGGATTCTATCCTGGGCAATATCAAGCCAGTTTTCATCAAGAATTCTTTTTTCCCCCTTCATTCCCTGTGTTTCGGCTTGCTATCATGTCTTTTGTTTTATCTATATTTACCTGTAGACCTATTTCATAGCACGCTTCTACTATGACATCAGTGTTGCTTTGTAGTGCATCTATATCGTCCCCTATTAAACGTACATCTTCCGCGTATATGAACAGTTGATTCAAACCATTCAAAGATAGACCTTTTCAGCATCCTTTAATTTTTAAAATCCCATAATCTAACGCCAAATTAAACAGTAGTGGTGACAAGGCATCGCATTGTTTCAAACCGTTGCGAATCTTGAAACTTTCTGACATATTATTACTATCCATACGCTGTTTATGGGATCACTGAGACACATCTTCACTAGTTGAACCATTTTTTTTTGGGGGGGGGGAATTCCAAATCGTATCACGATACTGTTTAACGTTTTCCTTTTGATAGAATCATATGCTCTCTTAAAATAAATGAATAGCTGAAGAACTGTCCATCGTATTACCATTTCTTCTCCAAATAATTTCTCAAGGTGAAAATCAGGTCCAATGTGGATCTTTTTCTTCTAAATCCACATTGGTGATCACCAATTATTTCATCTGCGTATGCATTGAAGCGTGTTAATATTATATTACTTAATACCTTGTAACAGGTTGGAAGTAACGAGATTCCGCTGTAATTATTATAGTCCGATTTATCGCATTTTTTTCGTAAATCAGAACTATTATTTAGGTTTTACATTCCTTTCTGATCACCTCCTTTCTCCATATAGTACTTATCAATTTATATAATTCCTTGACTAGTGTCGTTCATCCTGCTTTAATTAATTCATCTGGGATATTGTTTATTCCTGGGATTTGAAATTTTTGAATTGGTTTACCGACATTTCGATATCACTAGGCTCAAGAATCCAGGTTTCTGCGGTGTGGATTTGAAATTCCTTTGATGGTTCCCCGTTGTGTACGTGAAGAAGTTTATCGAAATAAATTTTCCACTCATCGACAATTTTAGTCGGATCGGCCTGAAGATTCCCCGTTCATTTATAATCATTCCTAACCTCGCCTGGTAACCTTTTCGTAACGAGTTTACCCCTTTCTATAGATGTCGTATGTTATTTGTTTTCCCGTTTTCCTCTATCTCCTGAACCTTCCGCGTCAGATATTCTCGTTTTTTGTTTCTGAACCAGGGTGTGACGTTTCGTTTCGCGTTACTGTAATGGTTGGTATTGGCATCGCTTTTATTACTTGGCCATTTCTGCCTGGCTTTTTTTCGTATTTGATGAAGCTGAAGACATTCTTCATCAAACCAATTTTGGCTTTTCTGTTGTTTCTTCTCACCTACAAGTTATTTCGCTGGGCTCTTTTTTTTTCGCATCTTACTTACTTCAATTATATTACTAATATTATCATTATTATTATTCGAGTCGGCTAGGATTTCAAAAATATTTGAGAATTCAAGTTGGTAATCGGCTTTAATTCTCGGATTATTTAATCGTTTCACTTCGAATTTCAGCTGTTAAACCTTGCTTTCTCTATTTGCGATGCATATTTTCCCCTAACGTTTGGGATCATTAATTGGGTGTCACCTTACGCTCTTCTGTACAACCTAACACCCATTATGTTGTCTTCTTCTGTCTACTAATACGTGATCGATCTGGTTGAGAATTTTGCCGTCCGGAGATACCCATGTGTATTTGTGTATGTCTTTGTGTTAATAGTACGTGCTCTTAACCAGTAGAGTTTTCGAAATCGCGAAATAGCAGTCTTTCTCCATTGTTGTTCGTCTTTTCTTGAAGGCTATATTTGTCTATATAAGATGTACATTTTTCTTCCTTCCCTACCTTTGCTTTGAAATCAGCCAAAACAATTTTCGAATTATACTTCAGCATTCGGTCAAACAGCCTTTCTAGCTCATCGTAGAATATATTTTTGTTGTTATCAGTAGCCACGTCGGTCGTGGCATAGACATTTCCTGAAACCGTGTTGCCCCATCGAGTACATATCGTAACGTATGATAGTCTTTCGCTTGCGAAATCTATATTCTGAACCGAATGAGGGATTCTCTTCTTAATGAGGAATCCTGTTCCAAAATCGTGAGACTGTGTTCCCCCGTAGAGCAAATTTTACTTTCCCTGTGGGATGCTATTCTGACTCTCCCGCTGAACTTCTTGTATCGCTAATATGTCTAGCTCGTACTTTTCGGTCTCGTGTACCGCCACCTGAAGAGCGCCCGTTTGATAACATGTTCGTACGTTCCATGTTCCTATTCAAATATCTTTCTTAATCCTGTTCTTGCACCCCCCCCTGAAGTCGTCCACGCCCGGAGATCCGAAAGAGGGACTAGTTTATCTCCGGAATATTTTACCCCAGGAAAATTCCTTAACCATCTGTTACTATTTCTTGAAAAGGTTTAAGGGGTGTATAGCTGCCAGCTCTACGACCTCGCAGTAAAGTGATACATTCCAGATTTCGTTCTCTATTCATCTCTGAGCCTTGCCGATGTCATTGATCTTCAGCCTCAGAGTAGTAATGTTGATGCTGCTTCTCCTCACCATGCTATTTTGGTTTGGGGTTATCTTCCCCTAGCCTTTGTAGATCCATCTACTAACTGCAATTCTGCAGTACTGGTTTTCTTCTGGTGCAGAATATTTCCGGTACCCACAATATATGGTCGTCATTCCCCTATCCACCACCTGGGGTGAGAGAAACCCGGAAGGTCCTGATGTTCGACGTAGCGTAATTCGACGTAGCGGGGCATCTTTGAACGTAGCGGGGGCAGATTTGAGCAAGGTATACAACTAAAACTCACTGTTGAGAAGAAAACAATATTTTGAAACAAATTTTGTACTATTAAAAGTGTTTCGTTCTTTTCGTTATATCTATTAAAGCATTTCAATTAGGCTATGAGTAAGATGTTTACAAAATTTCTACGACTTCAAAGTGTTTGCAGTCCTAATGTTTATGCAATCCGCATGCCACAAATAAAGTAACAATCATGCAAATAAGTGTTTAGTTTGTTCCTGTGGCTAGTATAATTTTAGTTTACATTCTTCTGCTTCCGTATTTTTGTATTTACAAGCATTTGCTAAGAAAACAAACAATGATTTGTTCAAAGCTGCGCCAGGCAAGTTCAAAAGTCCTCTGTCTTGTTTCAATTCAAGCCCTAGGGAGGTAACTTTGAACGATAGTCTCCCAGTTCTTGTCCATGCTTTAAGGTAACGTTGAAGTATGTTATTTTTTTCGGGTAGCTGTATTATGTTTCCATACATATGGTATTTATCTCTCCGAACAAATTCTTTGAGTGAGAGGAACCAAAATTAAATATGCCCAAAACAGTGCTCAAGTGTGCTCCCGATCTCCTTCTTCTAATTAGGAAGTGCTTTAACAAAAAGGAAATACAATTTATACTTTAAAATGTGTTTTTAGGATAATTCTGGACTTGTTCCAAAGTTCAAACATTGCTTACGATTCAGCTCAACTTATCACAAAGCATACACGTATTTCCTTTGTGATTGTATATTTTCTTATCAATTTTGTAACCATTTTTAAAAATCAGATTTAAAAATTGTCCTTGATCCTGTCAATAGAAAAGATATTTCCGCCAATACGATATTAGCAAAATTTTATAATTTAAGCCATATAAATTATCATTTGCCTAAGCACATTGAGAATAAAACAAATGCGTTCAGTCTATTTTTTTTAATAATTAGTTTACCACAAAGGTCAGCTGTATACATTAAAACCTCGCTTACTCATACTTGATGCAATGGGACGAGACCCGTTCCGGATAAATCAGACTTACGATTGTTTTCATTTGAAAAGAGCTTGAAATACAGAAATCTAATATAGATATAATTATATTGAGACATTGTATCAATACTTAATTTAAATAAAACAAGCTGGCAAGGCTATACACATAACTCTATTTACAAACACGCACTAAGCGTAATGGTTTCAATATTATAACAACATATTCCTCATACGACACATTAATACATACACAGATACTTTATGATGTTGTGGCCTGCCAATAATCCTTGTCATAATTTGAAGAAATATAATATCAGTTCCACCTTATTTTGAACACTCAGTTTTCACACAACGTAACTAAGGTAATACAGTATTTCTCTATGCAGGATGACGCACTCTAACGAGCATTCTTCGCGGTCAAAGGACATGTGTCGTGAACATTTATTTTTATCCTGATACAATCCATGTTCGAACACCTAAATGAATTTGAAATGCTCATTTTGTATTGTTTTTCACCGTTATTCGGTGTCTATGATAGTATCCATTGAGTTTAGAG
The DNA here is from genome assembly GCA_022664845.1 of Lepisma saccharinum. Lineage (NCBI taxonomy): Eukaryota > Metazoa > Arthropoda > Insecta > Zygentoma > Lepismatidae > Lepisma > Lepisma saccharinum. The sequence goes on along the minus strand of JAGDQP010064792.1, from coordinate 1,111 downwards.
TTGTGGGATAATAGCTTAGATATTTAATAATTTATATTTGAAACACTAGCTAATTTCTTCGTTCGACAGAGGCCGTGTTTTAAAGAAAACATCAGGATAAAACAAAAACGTAATAGCAATACCGGGTTTCTAAGTAATATTAACATAAAATACGAGATCTTCACTAAACTAAGTATGATTTCATTCACTTTCTCAAGGTTAGTTTAGAGAGAAATTACATTTTAAATTCGTATGTACGGTTTTATGTAACTAAACTAAGTCAGAAACAAAAGATAAGCTTTTCAGCTTACCTGCACAATATTTGCCCTGTGGTGTCCTAAAATTACTTTGATCTGTTCTTTATCCTTTCAATGCATTTTCATCGCATGATTCATGCTTTCAATGGAAACCATGAGGTGATATTCGATTGATCTTTCCGTTGTTAATTGAGCATCGACGCTTTGTAATTGCATTGAATTATATCTAGAATTATAAATAAAATGCGAGGTAACAATGTCTTATTAATTAGTAACTAATTATATGTTTATGTGATATGAAAAGTTTACAACTGCTGTACTTTAAGTGAGTTTAGCTTTATTCAATCGGTTTAAGTAGTCACTGAAATATTTTTGATATTTATGGGAGTCGTTTAAATTGATTACATGGTGTACGTTTTGCAATTATATCTTCAATTTGGTTGATTTGAAGAGTTCACAAAAATAACAAATTACAGGACAAATTAGCACCCGTCTTGGTTAAAATTTTAAAGGAATTTGTAATAAAAGTAGGTTAATACTAATTTATTATACACTCATGTTAATCTTTGTCAATCATGTTATAACTGTGTAAGATTAACGTTTCACCAGTATTTGCTATGGGTTTATTACAATGTAATTTGTTACCCGGTGTTCTTACTTTTTCTTCTTTACATTATTCAAATTGCTCTCGTTGCCTTTCAATCTCTCTGTCTTACATATATATATTTACATCCGTCTACCATTATGGAATCCTTGACAGGCTGTATGTTTGTGGGACCCACCATTGATTATTATGTATAATTATATGTAAAAGCGTATATTAGACTTAGAAATTATCGTTATAAACGCTATTTACTTCGATTTTAGAAAATCCA
>JAGDQP010064791.1:0-11516 GCA_022664845.1 Lepisma saccharinum | reverse complement strand
TAGTAAATGGAGAAATTATAAAAAATCCAAGATTTCAGGAATTTCCCACTTTTGCTGTTACTTTTGAAGGTTGTTCAAAATAACGTGTTTAAAAGTTGATGTGGATTGCACAGCGGATAAAACCATTAAATTATATTATGATGAAAAATGTTCAATTTACGTTTTTTAAGGATAATTTTTGGGGTTTCGAAACACGTCTTAGAACTCAACATACTTTCAAACAGGGTTTGGATATAAATCTACAAGCTGATACACCAGCAGAGACGTAACTCACCTCCCTTCCGGGAAATCATTTTTTTTTAAAATTAGTATTATTTTTATGCAAAATTATATGCATTTTATATAATTTAAACCCAGACACACCTCGGATCATCCCTCCCCCGAATGTTCGAAATCTCCTCAGAAACCAGCTTCTAGATACGAGTCTGTACACTCGTCCGTTGGCGCGGTGTCAAGTAGGTTGGTAACACTAGGATCGTTGCAGAGTGGAGAGATGCAAAGTATTTTTTATGCTGTCCAATGTTCACGTCAAACTTTAGTGCGGATGCATACACAACTATTTGGGGGCCATTTGAAAAACTGAACTTTACAAGTGGTTCGGCAATACTGAAAACTGGGATGCTTAGGAACAGAACACTCTTACAATATCTTACAATTGTGTTGAATAATGTCTATGGAAGCAATATGAAATATTAGATTATTTGAATAAATTGGCAACACTGACAACTTCGGCAGCCATAGTACCTCTACGCGTCTCACTACCTAACGGACATGTATGTAAAGGTTGATATAGACCAGTGGACACGTGTAGAAGTAACAGACAATCAAAAGACCGAACACTCATTTTCACACACATAGATTAATTAATAAGTGTGTTTAGCAAAAGCCTTTCACCGACTTATCCGTCGACATCTTGAGAGGCGTTATAAATTGGATTTAAAATTTGCGATTAGTATGATCCAAATTATCTTTAGACAACAAGAATCGCAAATTTCAAATCCAATTGATAACATCTCTGAGGATGTCGACAGGTAAGTAGATGAAACAATGGAAGACATAATACAAAAGAAAGGATACAGTACATAAAACACGATTTTTTATTATAGACAGGTGTCATGGAACTTAAGAGCCATTGTTTAGAAATTCAGACAAGGTTTCATAGTTGTACTCCTTCCTTCTCCTAATCTTTTTCATATATGAAAATATGTGATGACATTTTGTAAGTTTCGCCCCTGGAAAAATTACCCCTGCCCAGTTCGAACCCCGCAAATTAAAAGTCACGGGACACTATTGTTGCGAAAATACGAAAAGGCATATAACCCAAGTTTCTGTTTACATATAGTGATGATACTATATTAGCTGATGATGACTTTTCAAAAATTTAGTGGATCATTGTTGCTTTCCACTGTTGAGCGGCAACAAAGAAGGAATTAAAAACCTTTTTTTTGTTTTTAGCGTATATTTTCTCACTAAGTAGCAACACCCCAAAATAAATTGTCCTGAAACTTACAGTTTGTGGTCAAACTATGAGATATGAAAATATGTTGGGTCCCAATGCTGACATGGGTGAAGGTTACTTGAAATTTAAAAATGTCCAAAATTTGCGATTTCTAATGGCAATTATCTCGAATCAGCATCACCGTGGGAAAGATCTGATTGTACCTTAGTGTCGCTGCAAATGTCTAGAAAAGTTAGGAAAAGAGAAAACGGTTGGATCTTGTTTTCTTTATTTTCCAGGATTTTTTTTTACCATACTGTAGTTCACTTCTTTGGGGCTAGTGCATCTGAAATCTTTCTGCTTGCTTTCTCGGACCCTTGCTAAATGCTTTTTTTTTCCTAGAAATATTTACATCCCTTAAATAGGAATAGCTCAAAACGGGTACTTCTGTATTTTTATCCCAACCGATTAATTAATGGCGGCCATTTTTCTATTACGACACACGAAAAAATGTATGAATGCAGACGTTTATGAAAAGTATTCACCACCAATTTACAAACATGTTAACATCCTTCAAACTCAAACGCCTACCTTACTTTCTCCTTACACGAATGTACAACATGTGGGAAAGTAGATTTGTATATTTTGTCCCACCATGGGCCTTCAATATGCATCTAATAGAATTTTTGGGTTTTAAAAAATCATTTAAAAACCCTAAGGAAACATGTGTGAGAAGTTTGGAGGACATATCTGAAGGATCCCTTGGCCTTCTGCTGCAATTTTATGAACTGTTAGTGTTTCGTCTGAGGAAGATGTTGTTTGAACATTGGAACTGTAACGTTTGCTGTGTCTTTTTACAATAAAATTAAGGTTCAGCCAGTTAAAACTGAAATAAGACGGAATTTCCATTTTAATCTTTTTCTTAATTTCCTATATTTTATATACAAGTTCCTGAACTCATTTTGAAGCAAATGTTATATTAAACCATTTATTTTAATTGGAAAGTCTACTTTCCCGTTCAATCTGACAACAAAATTGAATCGGGAACTTGTAAATTAAATGAAAGACAGGAAAGAAAGGAAATATTGGGTTTTGGAAAAGCTTCTCATATCAGCCTTCATATTCTGTTTTTCTTCAAATACTTTTATTACTTACTATGAAAAACACAACTTTGATATTCAATCCCTTCCGTACAAAAGAAGAAAAACAAACACTGGAAAACGGCATTGATTCTATTTCGATAATTAAATTTGGATACCATTTTAGACTCTTCGATTACCTAGGTTTTTCATCTCGGTGACTAAAATTATCAAGAATTCTTTAGAGCAAACAAGGATGTTTGTTTTCATTTCCTATGATAATTCAGTCCAAAAATATTTTTTTTTTCGTATACACAAATTTTGGCATATGCCGAAGTACTAAAATGTCCGCCATTAATTAACTGGAACGGATAAAAATAAAAAAAATACCCGCCCGTTCTCAACTATTCTCGTATAAGAGACATACATATTTTAAAAAAATAAGGCAAATTTATGGTTAAAAGGAAAATACTTGCAGCTTATCTGTTCCGGAGAGAAAGAATCACATACACACGTACACAGCACTAACCATCCTATAGCTTTTTGCAATATTTCGGTATTAATACCGTAGACATGCTCTACTGGAAGAAAGACGCACACACGTCTCTAGGACAAAAGACTAGGACGACAGTAGTGACACGTAGCGGATGGCGTATCGTTTGGAAAGCACTTGACAACTGTACATCATGTGGAAGGAAAAGTGTTGAAAATGCAGAGAAAACGGGTTAGATTTACTGAAGGTTACATTTTCACGCTTAAACCATCCGGTTTGTTAGTAGTACAAAAGTGACGATAGTTATTAAAACGACGGCTGAGAGGTCCACCTGTGTCCCCCACATAAAAGGCATCACAAAATTTACAAGTTAGGATGTATATAACATTAGAGCTGTGGCATGTATCTCGGGGTTTAAGGTGTATCGGCAATTAGCAGTATTTATATTGAATGTGGGAGAAGAGATTAAAATGGAGCAGATCTCATGTATGCATGGGCGCCGGTTTGGGTTTGTGGCGAGGAAGGATTTGCACGCACTAAGATGTTTCTAAGATTAGGTGCATGCTGAAAAACTAACCTAGGTTTCGTCGATTGTTCTCGACCTAGACATCCACATTGAGAAAAGTTGTGTTCTTCGAGAAGGACCAAGTGAACTTGACGGGAAAGGTGCAATTGAGGTTTTGCACAAATGTTTCCAGAGACTCTTGTCCGTGACTCCATATAAAGACATTTCATCGATATAACCGAGATGGTGAAGGATTTGAGAGGTGTGGAGTTGAGGTGTTGGGTCTCCAGGCGTCCCGTGAAAAAGTTGATGTAGGAAGGGGCCATGCGAGTACCCATGCCTGTGCCTTTGATTTGCAGGAAATTGTGGTTCTCAAATGTGACGTTGTACACAGTGAGGTCAAACTGGGCGAGTTGAAGCAGAAATGGTGTGCTGGGTTTACGAGGACTTCGGCATGTGTCGAGAAAGTGTTCCAAGGGCAGCGAGGCCCTGGGTGTGGGGAATGTTGGTATAGAGTGACGTCACGTCGACTGTAACTAAGATGGTGTCAGGTAGGAGAGGATTAGAGATAAAATGTATAGGAAGTAGTTGAGGAGAGGAAGTAGGAGAGGAAGGAAGAAAGTAGGTTGTATGTAGAGGAAATAGTTGATATCCTTGATGTTGGAAGGGAGAGCCTAGACAAAGGTTGGAGATTGTGGTTTTACTTACTTCCCAAAATCCATATATCTTGTAATCCCAGCAGATCCATCGTTTCCAGTATTGGCACCCCCATCGAAAGAACCTCCGCCTTCCTTGACCGCCACCTCGAACCCTTTGCCCAGGTTCTCTCTTCCTACATCAACGACACCAACCACTTTCTCTCCACAAAACATTCTATCTCTGACCCTCTGCCCCCTGACACCATCTTAGTCGACGTGATGTCGCTCTATATCAACATTCCCCACACTCATGGCCTCGCTGCCCTTGGAACATTTTCTCGACACACGACGTAGTCCTCGTAAACCAAGCACATCATTACTGCTTCAGCTAGCCCAGTTGGTCCTCACCATGAACAACTTCATCTTTGAGAACCACAGTTTCCTGCAAATCAAAGGCACAGCCATGGGTACTCCCATGGCCACTTCCTACGCCAACCTTATCATGGAGCGCCTGGAGACCTAACACCTCAATTCCACACCTCTCAAATCCGTCACCTAGCTTGGCTATATCGACGATATTTTCTGTTTCTGGACTCACGGACAAGTCTCAGGAAACATTCCTGCAAAACCTCAGGTGCACCTTTCCCGTCAAGTTTGCTTGGTCCGTCTCGAGGGAACACATAACTTTGCTCAATGTGGACGTCTGGATCAAGAACAATCGGCATGAGACAGGCGTTCACATAAAACCTACCAACAGTATGCAGTACCTGCATTTCAACAGCTGCCATCCATACCATACCAAACGCTCTGTTAAACAAGTTCCCGTTGTCCGGGGCTCCAGCATCTGTTCCTCTGACGACCTGTCCAAAATTATTTCAGTGCCCTCTCTTCAGCTCTAACTGAGCGCCCTCTCTTCAGCTCTAACTGAGCGGGGATATCTGAAACACCTCATCCGTAAACAACTGGACCGTTCCCGTAATCACTCTAACTCCAAACGACCTCCCGCGAAGCTTCCTCCGTTCCAAATTTTCTCACCCAGTACCACCCTAGACTTCAAGCCCCTCCAAAAGCTCCTCAAACTAGCACACCCCATACTCACTTGGTCACCTGAAACTAAAAGTTTTCACGACGTGTCCCAAAATACTCTATCGCAGATCCCTGAACCTCAACACGATTCTCACCAGAACCGGGCCAATCCTGACCCCTACCCTAAAACCTGGCAAATACAATAGACCCCGCTGTAGAACCTGTCTGATGTTTGATCCCAGTCTGACCTTCGTAAGTCCTATAACTCACAAGACGTACTCTTCCGACACTCCGGCAGTGTCATATTTTCCAATCACATTTATCTAATAAGCTGTAAACTATGTTCCGCATTCTACGTTGGCGAAGCCCACACTCCTTTAATAATCCGCATCAACAACCACCGCTACTCCTCCAAATCACAAGTTCCGCACCACCCCATACTTCAACACACTTTCTATCATGGCTGCAGCTTTGACGAAACCTTTCGAGTCAGAGTCATGAAAATCCTGAACCCTGACCCACCCGTCACAATTAGAAAGAGATGGGAGCAGACGTACATCTATATTCTTTCCACCAACCATAAACCGGGCCTCAACTGCCTGTAACTCCATGCAACGCAGTGTCTTCTCCTTCTTCCTTTCTCTTTTCTTCCTTCCGTCTCCTGTTACACTTCCCATTTTTCTATATTGTTTCTTTACTCCCCTTTTCGTTTCACCATTATTATTATTATTATTCCCTTATCTATTTCTTTACCCTATTCTTCCTCCAGGAAGCCCCAAACCTGCTCCTAGTAACCTTCTCACTTTCTTCTCCATTTGGTGTTTTCTCCGACCCATCTGTTATTTTCGCGCCTCCATAATCTGGACACACTGTTACCCAGCAGCATCGGCAAAATGGCGTATTCTTAACAGAAGTCTCACTCCTCTCCGCTCTGTCGATCTTCTCACACCATGCGTAAACCCTTTCACGAAACGTAACCGCATTTCTATTATTAAATATTTATATCTCTTATGTAAGAATAGTTCAGAACAGGTAGATTTTAATTTTTATCCCAACCGATTAAATAATGGTGGCGATTTTTGTACTCCGGCATATGCCAAAATTTGTGTATACGAAGAATGTAATATTCCTTTAATGATTTATCATAGGAAGTGAAAACAAACATCCTTGTTAGATCTAAAGTCTGCTTGATAGCAATAGTCATCTACATGAAAAGCCTAGAAAGTAATCGAAGTGGCCAAAATAGTATCCAAATGCAATTTTCGAAATAAAATCAATTGCCGTTTTTCAGAGTGTTTCTTTGCACGGAAGGGATTGAATGTCAAAATTTTCCTTTTGTGCAGTAAGTAATAAAAGTATATTGAAGAAAAACAGAATATGAAGCCAGATATGAGAAGCTTGTTTAAAAAAAAAATCCATTTTGAATGTTTTTTTTCTGTCTTTCATTTAATATACATGTTAGTATACCTTTTTTTACCATTTTATATACATAAGGTGATAAAAAATGAAGGAAAAAGGAATTTACATGTGCGATTACAAACACATGTGTACAGGAAGTTTACCATTCAAAAGAAAGCGGGTACGTTTCGCAAAAGCGTTTTCACATGGTAGGAGAGAAAATAGATAGAGCGGATAGGAGCGAGACTTCTGGATATAAATTTAAGAAGGGGTCGAGCAACCACGCTGAAAGATTTCAGATGGACTGGCCCCAAAGCAATGAAATACAACATGTTAAGAATGCTTTCTCCTTGAAAAATAAAGAAGACCCCACCGTTTTCTCTTTCCCTAATATTTCCAGACATCTCCAGCTACAATAAGGTACAATTACATCTTCCCCACGGTGATGCTGATTCGAGATAATGGCCAATAAAAATCGCAAATTTCGGACATCTTTAAATTTGAAGATATCACAAAGTTTAGATGCACCATAAACTTAAAATTTCACGATAATGTATTTTGCTCTGCTGATGCTTAATTGAGAAAATATACGTTAAAACATACAAAAGGTGTTTTAGTTCCTTTCCTGTTGTCACTCAATAATGGAAGGCAACAATGTGTCATTAGAATTTTTGAATAGTCATCATCAGCTAATACAGTACTATCACTATATGTAAACACAAACCTGGTATAATGCAGCTTTAAAAATCTATAGCATTCTGAAGTAGGCTTTGTTTACATTTTCACAACAAAAGAGGTCCGTGACCCTGAACTTTAGGGGTTCATACTGCACAGGTGAATTGTTTCCAAAGGCAAAAACTTGCAGAATGTTAATTTCCCATGACCTACTTACATATATAAAAATTAGGATAATAAAAAAATAACACATCTATCATACCATGTCTAAACTTGTAAATAATTGTTTTTAAAATTTCAAAGAAGTTGTTTAAGGTACAAAATTTCAGAGTCTTCGGACTGTTGGACGAAAGGAGAGGTGTTAACGACTATTTAGGAGACACTGTTTGTGTATGTTACGTAAAATGCACAAAATTTTGGCTAAAATGATACTAATGTTAGCACAAATCTGAAGTTTGGAACTGGGGCGAACCCTCTCCTTGATATATCGCGCAACCGCTGAATCCTATATTGTTGCAAAGAGACCACAAAACAAATCTGTTTTCTAATCAGACCATGAAATGATAACATTTTTGAAATATATGAATAAAAAGAATCCATAGACCAAAACTAATAGGAAACTATATTTAAATGAAGATAACAAATAAATACTGTTCGGAACAACGCACCTGCGAAGGGGGCTTCTGGTCCTCTGAACACTCCCCTAAGTCAGTTCTTATACTTTCGGATTCCTTCTCTTGTTTTATCTCCACATTGTTTTCTTTCTTCACACCTTCACACCTTTCATCGGCGTCAAGTAAACGTTTAACAATTTCTATAGATAAATTAATTTCATCGTAGCTTAATTTCTTTATAAGCTGATCTATGTCGTCCTCGGGATCTGTTCCACTCGAACTGCATGGCTGAAATGCAAAAACAAATTACTTAAGAATAAACGTCTCTAAAGTTTATCAGTTAAGCAGCATAAAGTATTCGATGACTTTCAGCTTTTATTAGTCTTAGAAGTCGGTAACAGTAGGCTTATGTAAGAAACTGACTGTCAAATAGAATTACAGTTTCTGCGCACTCAAACTTATATCTACAGTTATGTAGCTAAACTAATATTCACATCAAAGAATACTAAAATGAAATATAAACCATCTGATAGAATAGCCCGAAGTTACTGTATCATGATTTAAATAAGCTTAAGTGATAAGAAGAACATTTTGTTTAGGTTCTATTTAAGGCACCAGAAAATTTACATATCCAAATAATATTAGTAACGACTAACCGAATATTTTTACGGCAAACATTTTAATACTTTATTTCATCTGCTAGGAATTCAAAATAATATAGGCTGATCTCGTTCCAAGGTAAAGCAAAATACCTACAGCAAACAGGTGTAATTAATTTACACTTATGAGATGGTAAATATGTACCAGCTAAATCTACATTTAAATGTGATTTTCTACAATACTTTGAAATATATTTTATTACAGGATTTACGGTCGTTACATACTTTTGGAGAACGGAAGCTTATATTTTACAATATAACTCGGAATCCTAGTGCTTAAAAATACTCTGAACTTTATTTTTCTCGGCTGTAAAAATCACACATGTTTCAGTGAAATCAATAACTGAGCAAAGGAAATACGTTTTATTATAAATGTAAAATCGTGTAACAGTTTCACCAACTAACTAAAAACTTGGTTTCATCAGACATATTAAATCACATAAACAACACAACATCTAGGGACACAGCTATCTGCGGTTCCTGATTAGCACCCCTGCCAGCCAACCCCGTACCGACTGCACAAACTGAATTTATAATTAACAACAACCACTGGTTCCCTCTCTACCCGTTTCTACTACATTTAAGCATGCAATACCAAATTAAGCCTTGTCCTGTAGAAATTAATTTATAAGTGATGTAAGAAAATTAAGAAAAAAGAAGGGCAGAAAAATAAAAAATAAAGGAACACTAAACTCAACATGAAAAAAATTTATCTTTTACACCAAGAATAAAATTTATTTTAAAGCTCCTTAATAACTTATTCCAGTGTTCATCAATTTCAAGTCCCGAGTTCCAGTTTTAATTCAGTAAATATACTGATTTTTTTTCTTTTACTCTTCAAGTCACTTCATTTCTCATGTAAGTAAGGTATTATTGTTGATGATGGTAAGCTTTGTCAATTCTATATTTGTCATTCGTTTTCATACGACCCTTTGACACCTTCAGGTTTTCGTGTCAGATACTTTCTCTAATAGAAACCTGATGGGTAGTCGAGTCTTCATGTAAATAGTGCTTTCCACACTGTCCGGTTCAGATTTGCGTCAGGGAAAAATCTAATAGCAATCGGATAGATCATCAGGCTTCCTGGTGGATAGTGGAATGTACGCAGCAATCCCCGCGTTCACACTATCAGGTATTCGTCCAGTTTCAAGCAAATCATGTATAAGATGGATTTTGGTAGGAAGGAAAACATCTTTATTTTCTACGTTGTATTACTTTTTATTTAATTTTTATATATGTGGAACTAGGTAGTAGAGTAGACGAAATACGTGTAGACTGTCTATCCTAACATCCATTGCCAATAAAATGTAAATGACGGATTCTCATTTTCGTTTTTCTTTTAAGTTTCAAGTTGTCTCCTCCAATCATGGCCCTCTCCCCCAACAATATCTGCACATCACAGCCTGTGCGAGAGTGTAAGACAAGCCTCATTAACAAACATATTCCGTGTTTTGGAATGTAGCATATGCAACGCAGAAATTGAAAAGAAAAATTTATTTGGGTTGTTTCGAGTAAATTTATCGATTTTACAGGAAATTAAAATTTTCGAATGGAGTTAATTACGATGCTGAGAGGTCGCAAGTGTCAATCAAAAGATCCCGGCTCCTTAAATAATGTTAGTAACCACTGCTCTAGGCTCCTCACAACTGTTGCCGGACACTTCACTAACGAAGTACAGTCCGTAGTATCTTTGTTAGTAGCAAAGTAAATCAGATACATAAGAAAACAATTCTTAAAAGAGAAGAAACCAAATACTTCACCACATTGAAATAAATTTAAAAAGTGTGTCCGTGCCACTGTATATTTGTCCAGCCGTGCTAGAAACACTTAGTTTTCGTAGATTTCTCTGTGATAGTAGATCTATTTTTATGTTTCCTTTTCTCTATGTTAACTCAAAATGACTTATTTTTTCTTCTTTCTTTTTCTCACTACGTCCGCTTAACAACGTCGCTCCAAAACATCACATGACAACGATCACACTAATTGGAACACCCTACTACAGCGGCAAGAGATGTTCTAACTTGACTTGGTAGAAACTGAAGTGATTTTTTCTTGAGTGAATTTTTCATGAGGAAAAAACTGACAGGCAAACCTAATAGGGTGCCAGGAGAGTAACAAGTCACAATGTCCTAAATCATCTTCATTCACCATGGAAAGAAAATTTACATACTTATGACTAACTGCTCCCTTCAAATACTACTGTACACAGAATACGAGCTCTTAGCATGTTACCTGAACTTACCAACGAATTATCTTCAGACATTATTGGCTGAGGACGAAAATACTCCGCTCCAGACTAAAGATTACGAAATATCAGACGATCAGGATACAGAGAATTGGATTGCTTTCTGATATTTGAAAATTATTCGAAACTTGATAAGGAGGTTGAATGCTGGATTATAAATTTGACTCTGCTTGTTTCCCCTCGAAATGTGTGCTTCCTAGAATGCCTTCTCCTCAGTTTTCATCAAGGTAGAATTCCAATGATTTTCAACTGAACTGGCACTCCTAGGTAAAACAAAACAAGTTCGATCATCAAGCAAGTATTATCGATTTTTGAGGACATTTAAATGTTGCTAACACTGTAAAGGTCAAGGAAAGTTCTCCCTATTTCTCATCTAAGATAGGTCCCAGCACATAAATACTAGTAAAATGTAACAAAAAAGAGCAGAAAATTGGAATTTTCAAGAATTTGAATATTAATATTCCGCTCTCTCATTAAAACATTTCGAGACAACAAGCCAGAAATATTTCATGATTTGTGCGTCAAACAAATTTCTATAGAAGGACCTATTCTTTTGACAAATATCCATGATTATTTCATGCTAGTGCTAGATAATTCTGTTCCTGGGAGCTAGAAGCGCGTAAGTCACTAATCCTTCTTGTCCAGAAAATAGAAAAATATACTTCCTTTCACATAAAAACTAAATAAAAGACTCGCCTACCAACATTATTAGCAAGTTTATAACAAGAATCGAACAAACATTATTT
>JAGDQP010064790.1:0-11516 GCA_022664845.1 Lepisma saccharinum | reverse complement strand
GACGAATTCTACCTACAGCAAGATTGAGCTCCTCCCCACAATACTCAAACAGTCCGAACGTTTTTTGACACCACATTACCCAATCGTTGGATAGGTTGACGAGGGCCAATTTAATAGCTACCGCGATCACCAGACCTCACCCCTATGGACTTTTTCTTCTGGGGGTTTGTAACCCCCCCCCCCCCCTTTTTTTTTATAAAAAAATATTAAAACGTGTATTTTTTTTTTTTCTATCCTCATCGATTAATTAATGGCCGCTATTTTAGCAGTCGTTAACAAAAAATGTAATATCTCCGTACTGTTTTATCACAGGACAGTCAAACAAAAACCATTTCTTTCTTTAAAGTCTGCTTGATAATGTTAGTCCTCTTCATGAAAAATCTGAAAAGTAACTGAAGTGCTCTAAATCGTATCTAAATGTGATTATCAAAACAGAATAAATTCCTATTTGAGGGTGTTTTTTCGCACTGAAGAAATTGAAAAGTGAACGTTGATCTTTTGCACACTATGTTTTATTCGAAACTCATCCACAACATATGTAAGACTTTTGCCGAAGAAGTGTATAATGTAAAGTGATTGATTCCTAAGTGTTAGTGACAGTTTTTAATGCTAAATTGTTAATATATTTGACAGTGTCCATTGTCTTTGTATTGTGTATGATATACGATGTTTTGGAAGTTCAATCTACTTCCGCCATTAGGTAGTTAGAAATCTCTACCTCTTATTTACAATTTACCCTGGATGGGAATGGGTACTGCTATATTTACAAATCGAAAACGATAGCCATTAGCACTAATGTAACACTCATCCTCCATAGTGTAGTGACTAACGTGCTGGGTTATTAATGCAAAGATTCCAGGTTCGAATCCCATCCAGGGTAATTTGTGAAAAAAAAAGATATGCACCAAGCCCTGGAGTTTCACCCCCTGATCAGCAGGGAAGGTCTTCTCTGCCAAGAAGTGATCGAGATGCTGGAAGAGGTGGTAGTTAGTGGGAAAAAGATCGGTGGAATACGGCGGGTGAGGAAGGGTTTCATACTGCAACTCCTGGAGTCCCTGAATCGTTCTTTGAGCGAAGTGTGGAAGGGTGTTCTCATGCAACATGACTACACCATTTTTGTTTACCATTGCTGGATGCTTGCGGACACGTTTGTGGGGCATTTCATGAAGTTCAGCACTGTAACGATCTTCAGTGATGGTTTCACCTCGCCTGAGAAAGACATGATGGATCATTTCGACCATACCAACTTAGAGCACATTCCGTGGGTGGAGAAGTGGTCTAGGACACCGTCCTGGACGTTGATTACGATCCAACCATTGTCCTTACCGTTTACCTGGAGCTATTAACAGTCGCATACCAATGCTAAATATACACCAATAAACACCAAGGGGGGCGGGGTCCGCTCCGACCCCCAAACCTCTGTTTATTGCAATTAGCCTTACAACTAAAAAATCTGATAAGATATGTGTAATTAAATATCTTAGATGTATATAAGTCAAAAAATATATTTTAAGTTCTCTCTCAGTGGCGTATGCAGAGAGGGGCACAGGAGGAAATGCTCCCTCAATGGAAATGCTTTATTTTTTTGTAGCATTATTATAAGAACTTATCTAAGAAAAAGTTTTCGATACTTGTTTCCGAATCAACCTACTTTTTAATCTATCAGTGGCGAATCCAGAGAGGGGCACGGGATTACGCACCATCTCGAGGGAACATGCTTTATTTTTTATAATATAATTTCAAAAATTTATCTAACAAAATATTTCGATTTGTTTCCGAAGCTACCTAATTTACCTTCAAGTATTTATTTTGTGGATACCGGTGTTATATTTCATGATAAAACTAAACAATATTAGAGGAAAATATTGGGTACAAAAATAATAACTTATTGCGAAAATATCCCTGGTCTATTCCTCCTGAGCCCCCTGCTGACGAAAATCTGGGATCTGCTACTGTTCTCTTTTATATAATAATGGTCGATAAAAATATCTAAGTATAACGAAAAATACATATTTTTATATGAAATATTTAAATTTACGCAGATTTACATTAGAAGACACTTTACTGCAATGTTTACCCTATGTTTTGCAATATTTTTTTTTAAAATCACACTAGGTTTCCGGAATCCATAACGTTTCGAAATTCCGACATTACGGAATCAAAAAAGTTGTCACTCCGATTCCGGATTTCCGAACACCCCCAATACGTCAGAAGACAACAATGCAGAATTCCCATATTTCGAAAATTCCGAATACCGAACACAACATAATTTACATTACACAAACGTGGAATTTATACTAGAATATTGTTCGGGAAATATACTAAATTATTTCTTATTTACAAATGAATTACACCTAATTTGCTTACTTCACGTATCTCGAATACCAAAACATTTTTTGTTTTCGAAAACAACACTTCTACAGTTCCTAATGGTAATATCATCTTTCTTACTCATGTATTTGAAGGAGATGTACTTGTTACATGAAGAGCAGAACAAATTAGAAAGTAAAATAACAAATATTTTATTGAGTAAAATATAATTACGTTATACTCTATGATATATTACCATCTTGACAAATTTCGTACATAATTGCACACGACGAGTTACTAAATACAGCTCTTCTCCCATCTACTGGAAATCTGAAAAAACAACAAGAAATTAAATTACACGTTTAGGGAAAAACGAATATTCATTGTAAGGAATTCATATGTATGTAATACAAACTAAATTTGTTGCCCTCCCATTAGGTGGGGGGGAAAGTTTGTTCATGAAGTTATGTCCAGGAAGGACATATTTTACATGTCACAAAGTTTCAACTCATAACTCAGAAAATTACAGATATTATTCAGAAACAAACAATCTTGGGTCCGGCTAGGAACTCCCTTTTAGTATGCGACTGTTAAGCACTGGTAACCCCCAAAAATTCTAGCTTTACACCCCTCCACAAATTTGGTAAACGTGGCAGCATTCCCGACATCTATCTTGGAAATTAGGTAATGATATTTATAAACTAGTTTCTGCAAATCATATACTTGGGCACAAATGGTGAAAAATATACATACATTTATTCTTAAGATTTTGTGATTTGCAAAGAACATTTTTACTTGTTTGTTATAGAATAGTTATGTTTAAGAGAGTTTTAATTGTTGAGAACATTGCAAATGTCAGAAATGTAAAAGTATAAATACGTAGTCAGTTGGAAGAAAATATTTTATCAATATTGGGAAGGTATTTCCCTTCAATATTGGGAAGGAAGGTATCATGCCAGAGGTAGAATGATATTTTCACAATTTTGATTTGGTACCATTCCATAGGAAAAGTTTCCACTGTTCGTCACTAGGTGACGCCGTTCGAAACTTTTTTATACTACTTTCCATTAGTTTAATATTTGAGTGTATTTCATAGTATTTAATCAAGAAATTGTAGGTTAAAGTGAGAAAGATAGTTTTGAGGAGAAATTTGGAGTTCCGGGAAAAGTCAAATACATTAAATTGCCTTAGATGTTATAGTCATTGATTTCATTTAGAATTTACGGTATATAAAAGTACAAAAAAAAAACCAGCTATAGGAATGAAGTATCTGAAATGATATATGGAATTACTAATCTCATATAACAATAATTTATTGTTTGTTAAAAGTTTTGTGCAAAATTTCAATACTGCTCTTACAAATTCAACCCTTGAGAGTTCAAACTTTCAGAAAAGAAATTTTATAATTATTCCAAGAGTTCTATGAGTGCCTATTTTTATTTTCCCATAATTCCCATGTTGAAAGTCAAAGATTTGTGTAATCAGATGATGTGTATGATAGACACAACTACCAATCGTTGTTGATTTACTAAGCTATAACAGAGATTCTTTTATGCATAGTTTTATGTTTGCTTTAATTTTATATAAATCTATTTAAGAAAGTAAAAATAAAAATCTTGTGCTTCAGCACATCTTGTAACTTTCTAGTTTCTATTGCAAAGTATATGAGAAACATTAGCTATGACATTGCAAACTCACATAGTAACGTTAAAGTAGCTAGCTAACTCTATGACTTATGGAACTCGCAAGTTCATTGCCGCAGTAACGAACGTTCGCCATTGGATTCTATCCTGGGCAATATCAAGCCAGTTGTCATCACGAACACCTTACTTCTCGAAGATCTCTTTCAATATGCCCATCTGCATGTCCCCATCTTTGTTCCAAGTGCCAAATTAATAAGGAGGTGGTGGAAACAATGACATATCTTAATATTAACGTTCATCTACTTGAACTTAAAAAAGATTCACAAGATCTCATAAGGCATGAAGAGTACTCAAACGAAATTGTTTTATTACCCTGCCTTTTATTACCTTCAAAATAATTAAAATCTGAGAATTCAGATGAGTTCCCATTCTATTACCACAAGAAAAATCTATCTTCAATTATTTATTAGAGAGTAATTATTGATAACAGCTCTGGTTTCAATTTCTTTAGCAAATTATTGTTATCTCAAGCTCTCATCTGCCTCACTTCTCTTCCGATAACTTTCTCCCTCTCAACAATTGACTTAAGATGTTCAAGGACAAAGAAAAGGAAGAAGAAAGACAAGTTAGAACACAAGAAGAAGATGAGGAGTGGATGAGGGTGAAATTGAGGGTGAGGGGTGACTGGATGGAACAAACTGCCTGCACAAAGCTGAACTAGCAGAACAGGGGCGGGGCGTCGAGAAAAGAAGATGAGAAGATTTCTAATCAAACCTTGGAACCGTCATTTTCTGCACAGAGGACAATAGACTTGCGTCTTGTTCTCTCTTCTCTGTTCTTCTTCGTTTTCTTATTGCATTCCCTTCTTCTTTGTTCTTCTTCATCTGTCTCTTTCTTCTTGTTCTTTTTCTTTTCTTTTTTTTGATTTCTCTCCCTCTTCCTTGTTCCAAGTTCTTCCATATCCGGGCCACACCTCTTGGGGCGTGTGAAATGTACGGCCCAATCGCCTTTTCCTAGCGTAACTCCCAACTCATCCAGGAAAGGGGGACGCCCCAAGAATGGAAATGAGATGTATGTGTGTGTGTGTAGGTGTGTGAGCGAGTGTATGTGTGTGTCCTCTCCAGAAGTGATCAAGGTACCTTCTTCACTTCCTCCTTCTTTCTACGTTTCATTTTTTTTTCTGTCTTTCTCCTCTCCTCGTTTTCCCCCAATTTCATCTTTTTTTTTTGGGGGGGGGGGTTTCGTTTCCCTTCCGTTCCTTTTCCATTGTTGTCGTTTTCTTTTTTCTTTCCTTTTTGCTCTGAAACGGAGTACGATAGGGAAAACGACAGACGAAGAGACAAACACAGCAAGAATATTTGATGAATTTTATATTTAACCCAGACAATAGTTTTTTTTTAAAAAAAGAAAGAATAATGGTAAAAGGGCAATGTAAACCCAGGCACTAAAACAGAAATATTTATTTGGGGATTCCGGTATTTAAAGCAGCGTGCCATTCATCTTCAAATAGGTAATGCAAGATAGCACGAAAGTAATGCAACTTTTCACTCTTCAGTTTGCTTTTCCGCAAGACTATCTCAAGAGCGCTAACCTCCAGCTACAAACTCTTGTTCAGTCACTTTTCAGCCATTTTGTGCAAGGAGTATGATTATGCAAGAAAATATTCAATTGTTAGTGGACTTTTGACACCTAAATGTAGGCAACAAAACGACAGTAAACACAAAGATTGTGGTGGGAGTTTTGCGCTCTTGAGATAGTCCTCCGGAAATGCAAAGTGAAGAAGGAAAAGTCGCAAAGTACTTTCGTGAAACAGATTCCTCATCAAGTTAACTTAATAGTACAAAGCTATTTCAGTTCTGATATTGTCGTAATTGTCACTTGTTTAAATTAATTTGATACGTCAAACCTATTTCATGCTTTATAGTGGGGTTGATTTTGGATTTTCTATACTTACTGCTAATTTGATATAACAAATTTATTTCAAGTTTGATATGTAGAAACTTACGTAGGTTTATAATTGTCATGACAAACTTGAAGCAAGATTATTCACTTACATGTCAAGCTTATTTAAGTGGTAACTTAGTGCAATCTTGACGTGTGGAAGATACGAAGGTTTACTGAAATGTAATATAAGCTTTTAAGTTTGATGGAAGCTTAATCACTTCACATGTCAAGTTTAGTGCAAATTTAGTTAAGCCTGCTGCAATCTTGACGTGTGGAAATTACGAAACTTTAGCCTATACATCCTAATACACTATCATTACAAGCTTGATGTAAGCTTAACTTCTTACATGTCAAGCTGGAGCTAAGCTTGATTTCCATATTCGATTTTTGTAGTTATGGTAAGTGCAAATCCTATGAATTGGACGTTGTGCATCATAGTTTACTTTAATTAAGATTGTACAAGTTAAACAGGCAGCTGTTTCAAGTCTAGATTATGCCCCTCCGTGAGCATTCCTTCCGGGAAAGAAATGGGTACGTAGCTTTCAAGGCTTTAGTCTTGCTACCATTCCGGTATTAACTTGATGAAACTGAGAAAACAGTGGACATCCTTAGTCAGTATGTGGGCATTAGGATTCGAACCAGTGTGTCCTTCAGTGCCGATCTAAATAGCAGCAGTAAACTCTATAGCACAGAAACAGAACGTTATTAGTGACGAAGTGTGACTGATTGGCCAAAGCTGCAGTATTAAAACTTCCTGTGCGAATATCCCAAGACGAACACAATTAAATTCGTATAAGATCATGTATAATAAAATTAATGTATCTATAATTTACATTTTGAAGTATATGTAATTTTGAGTTAGGTTTCTCGTCTTATAATATTTCTAAAAGTTTTACGGACGTTTCGCTTATCTAGCCGCTGACTCCCTCAGAGATATGATGTGTATTTGAACTTTTATATTGTTGTTTTGCAAATTGTTTTATTTCTCGACATTGTGATCATGTGCTTGCACAAATATTTCAATTGATTTAATGATTCTGTTTTCTTAATAAATATTGTTGATATGATAATCCAATGGTGAATGTTTGTTACTGCGGCGATGAACTTGCGAGTTCCACAAGCCATAGAGTGAGTAAATGAGTAAATGATATACTTATATGTCCCGATGATAAAGAAACTGTTAACATATACAGAAATGTTTATCCACCGGTGATTTCTTTATCTTCCTTTTATTGCAGTTCCCTTCTTGCACTTTCATTATGGTTTAAAATTTTTCTTCGTGTCTGATTTATATACAGGGTGCAACAGAAATCGACAAACTTCGGAGATGAATTCTCGACACTAAAACAAGAAAAAAATATTCATTGTAGAGTTGCGCTTGTTTTCCGACAACCTGGGTTTCCAGTTGCCAGACCAAATGGTAGATTCCTTACAATGGTATTAATATTTCTCAATATATCACAAACGATATATAGAAGTAAAAATTTCCTTTTCGAGAGTTAATTTCAAGTATATGTAGTATCGATTGTTCGAAATGTGACGTCACAGGTTTGACAGTGTTGCCAACCCGATATAAATTGTAATTATTTTTCAAGTTATACTTTGTTAGTTTATGGGATATTTTATATCCCTTATCATCATACATGTGTGAAACACAGAAAGCATTGTTGCAAATTCTTCATACTATACGATGTTGAACATTACAAATATTTATTTGGAAGAGTTCACTTCCTATAACTTTCGTAGGTTTTGCAACACTGCCTTCTATGTTTCACGTGTTATATTTGTTATCACTAGGAAATACAACATATCGAACAAGCCAACAGAAAGCCATTTCTGAAAACAAAAACACTGGGTTTACAACACTGTCAAAATTGTTTTGGTGTCAGAAAATCACCTGCGAATTTGACTATTGTTTTCTGTTACACCCTGTACACACACACACACTCCTGGAACGTTAACTAGTTTGAATAATTCTTAAGGGATCACGACTTGATTTCAATTTTAGTCCACCGGCAGTGATTATTTTCAGGAGAATTAGCGGGGCTTATTACCCCAGGGAACAGAAACCACCCTCCGAAATCTTATTAAGGACTCGTAATATCATATAGAAACTAGTCTTCGAACCCACCGGCATTACAGAAAAGATATTTAGCAGCTGGTAGTATACGTTATTTTGATGCCGTACAAGTATTCCTAGATTCCGTTACTTATGCATGGTGACTACTATTGTACAATCACAGAAAAAGGTTAACGCAGATTTTAATTTTGATGATAAAACTAAAAAACATGTCATTTCCTTTTACCATGAGTGTACAATCTTGCTTCTCATTGTTCCACTGGACTTTTTATGTAGTATTCTTGTCTATCTAATCCTTGTTATTACTATCTCAATACATTTCTTACATCATCCACTTATTACAAGAAAGTAATCACTGGCTTGCAAGATTATTGTGTGAAGAGTAGACCCTACATTTAATTAAACAGCACACTGTATTAAGGCAAGCAAAGTAAATTTTAGCTGTTGAACGGTAATTCCCTAGCAATAAACCAAGGTGAAAGTCAGTCAGGGGTGATATAGTGTTACGTAATTCAAAAGTGAAAATATACTTTACTAGGTTCCCGAACTAAAGTGGTACAGTACTCTAGTCGGCCATATATGTTAAGTATTTTAAAGGACAATACATAAATTGGAGCAAAAAATTATTGTCGTAATCTAAAAGCTTTGACTTAACCAATCTCATTTACGGTGTAAGATTACGTTCTTCAACGTTGCATTGTAAGCTCAAGTGCCTCACTAAAGGTAAGTCTTTAAAGATCAATTCGATAAACCTCTACAGTTGTTATTTTTAAAAAATATAACAGGCACGTACTTTAACAAGAAGGACGTTATCATCAATATGTAAATATAATACAATAAATGTTGAATATGAATATCATAGTATCATAACTATATGCTTTGAGCGCCTATTCCTTAACTAAAGCTTTTTTTGTATTTAATTTGCTGAATAGATGTCTCTGAGGCTCGTCAAGCTTTTAGGATTATATTTGAATTTAATTAGGATCCTTAAGCACCTTTTAGTCAGATTGATTAGCATTATATTAGAAGTAAGGTAATAATTCTAAGTATGATTACTTTACGTTTTCTAACATGTTTAATTTGTAATCATATAAACTAGGTTTTACAGGTATTATTTGAGTATACTGAGTAATAAAATTGAGTAATAATATAATTACTGTAATACCTCATATTGTAATAAAGAACGCTTCATGAAGAACATTGTTTTATAGATACGAGACAATATAGTTTGTAAATGAGTCATTCCATAACAGAACAACACAGATGGTTACTAGTAAAATAAATTCTTAAAGCTTAATTGTTACTAAATATGTTACTAATAACGTACTTCTTAACTATTAAAGACTAAATAGTAACAATTTAGTCTTTAATAGTAGGGTCATTTCGCACATATGCAAATACAAAAAATTAAACATATGTAAGAAAAAGTTTATATTCTATATTACAAGTGTCTGTAGGGAGGAGCAATTTCTCACGTCTCAGTACTCCCGTGAAAGTTAAGAATCGTGGAGCGAACAGTTATGCTTTTAACTATTTTTCTGGTGTTCTAAATTTTTAGGGGAAATTCACGTGAGATTTTAATCTTTCCATCCATGATAATAAATATAATGTTTAAACTGATTACAAATCCATTTTCGCTCACTTACGCTCGCTTGGCATTAAATGCTCGTAAAGCGTGTATAAAATGGTCAAAATGTAATAGAAAACAAAGGTGAACATTTATTCATAAGTAGTAACAAATTATAGTAATGTACTTGTAAAACAAATAGAAAAAACTGACATGGAGTACTCGAGCCCCGCCTCCCGGCCAGAGACTCAACGCTCTACCTCCTACGCTAGTGGACAACTGGCAGTAAACGCTTTATTTATCATCTCGTCAGGGTGTTGACAATATGCCTCATTGATGATAGTGTACCGGAAGAAGGAGAACTGTTCTGTATATGCTCATTAGTCAGGGATTGTTGTTCTCTCCTGACATAAGTATCCTTATTAGCATAAAGATTGTGAACTACAATTGTGTATTTAGGGAGTACAATCAGGGTGGTAATGCAGTGCACCGACAAAGTGTTTAAGCCAGCACTATCAAAGAATCCATTCCCGGTTGCATAGGCTACTTACTAGGACTATTAGGGCTAAGTGCTTGAGGTGTCGTTGGAACGGTCTCTACTTACTCCCTTGCCCATATTTTGGCTTTACACCCTATTTGTTATAATTAATTGTATTCTTAAGGATAATTATTTTTCAAAGCTCTTAATTTGCTCATCTCTCCTAGTGAGCTTAAACGGATCACCAGGTTAATCGGGTCAAGTATTGGACCGGGTCACTGGATCTATGGTTGGGACCCGGTGACCTGGTCTGATCCAATAAGTTCACTTCTCAATGAATCTCACAAATTACAATATTGATAAATTCAATTTAACACATTATAGTCATATAAACCTTTTTCGGTCACAATTCTGACATCCTTTGGATCGTGTGTGAAAGGTGTTTCTTCGCAATTGAATATAAGGTTTGCATCACCTGGCCCAATCCTCTCTTCAATGTACATATTCTCAACGTCTTTGTAAAATTTGTGGATTACAAATGCGCCTGTACCTCGAACTCTTTGTGAACTGATAGCTTCTTCACCTTTTCGAATTCTCAACCTGGGATATCTTTTAAGGAACAAATGGAACCAGTCATCACGAGGACCTTTTCCATCTTGTTTGTATATTCTCAGTGTCAACAAATTCTTTCACTAACTTGTTAGTCCATCCCCAAGAACTGAACACACACGAAAATATTCTGCGACTGATTCTTCATCTGCTTCTGACAATTCTGGCTTTCGCTCACCATCGACGATTTCAGATTTCAGTTGCTATTTTGTAATGTTTGCCCAAAATGGACGATGGAACATTGAATGTTCTGGAATCTTCACTAATACTAAGGCATCTCCGTACTGCATCATGCTGCTTGAGTTAAATTTCCTTGCGAATAACACACCCTTAAATATCTACTTTTGTTTGTTCCTGGTATTTTAATCTTCAGTTAGTGAATGTGGAAAGACCAAAACACTGTCTCTTATTAACTAACTAACTCTATGGCTTATGGAACTCGCAAGATCATCGCCGCAGTAACAAACGTTCGCCATTGGATTCTATCCTCGGCAATATCAAGCCACTTTTCATCACGAACACCTACTTCTCGAAGGTCTCTTCTAATATTGTCCTCCCAACGACTTCTCGGTCTTCTCAATTGCCTCTTTCCATCCGACCTTCCAACCAGGATAGAACATAATCTTCGTTTTTCCCCCATCCGATCTACATGACCTGCCCACCTTAGTCGTCGCGATTTCATTATTTTTACAACATCTGGTGAATCGTACAGTCCGTGGAGTTCTTCATTATGCAGTCTCCTCCACTCTCCAGTCATCTCGTCCCGTTTCGGCCCGTATATCTTTCTTAAAATTTTATTTTCAAACACACGTAATTTATGTTCATCTGCTAGGGTCGTACCGTAAAGTATTACCGGCAGAATAACCGTTCTGTATATTTTTAATT
>JAGDQP010064788.1:0-11516 GCA_022664845.1 Lepisma saccharinum | reverse complement strand
AAAAGTCGCCATCTTGGATTCAAAATGGCCTCCCAAATATTTTCCACACCATTCGAGCTAGAGAAATGAAATTTTAAATGAAGGTGTCACGATAATATAATAAAACGTTTAAAAAAATAAGTCGCTATCTTTAAACCAGAATGGCCGCCAAAAACATTTTTCAAACCACTGATAAGATAAGATTAATTTAATTTATTATTTTTTTACTTTTTAGTTCATTTTTTTAACAAACGTGTTCTTTTTAAAAAAAATATTTTGAAAATATTTTTTTGTTTTGTGCCCTCTCCTGTGGCGTAATGTAGGCTTGTATCCCAGGTGGGATTTGCCACGTTATATGTAGTTGGGTAAGCCCCCTTTCGACAATAGGGCGCCACTGGCCCCCTAGTTTGCTTTTGTATCTACCTGCCTTTGAGGAGAAAGTTCGGTACATTACAAAGCCAATCTTTAATTCAGGGAGCTTATTCCTTCTGTTCGTATCCTGTAATAATTATGAGATGAGCATCTGAATAACCTTACTCCGATTTATTGGTATTTGCAGTGCAGTGTTTAAGATAGTAAACTCTTAGGGTGCCTTTTAGATCTTCCCCCTATATCTTTAAGTGATAAATCACTGCAATTTGGCACAACAAGATAGAGATTATGAAAGGGTATCATTCGAAGCATCACAACATAGTTTGTGTTTTTTTCCAACCAAAATTGTTGGTTAATCTCCGATAATTTGCAGACATCAGTAATGTGTTAACGATCCATGCTCACGAGTGCACTTCTAAACACGTCCGGTCATACTCCAAATCAGATTATCGAGACCATCCCGAGGCAAACTATCCCATTCTTCAACTGCAGCGCAGATGAGCTATCATGTTTAGGGGGTTGCGGGTGTTTAGAATTGTTCGTTTCGGCAAAGAACAGTTTAAATCAGGGGAAAGCGGAGGGAACTTCATTCCTTGTATGCCATATGACTCCAAGTATGCGGTCTCAATCCTGGCACGGTGTTGACGGGGATTTTCTTCATCTAGCGTGAAGTGTGGTTCATACGCCCCTGCAATCCACTGACTATAGGTTCAAGAATGGTCTACTCGTATATCTCTGCAGTCATAGTTCCTCGGATGTGGACCAGAGGTATACGGTGTCCCAGAAACATTCCTGAAAAGAAGTGTGGAACCTCCCTGCTGTGAAAGTTTGCATCGGAACGTTGACTACGTGCTCTCCACTCATCGTGTTGTCATCGGAATGCAGTGCAATGCGTAATTCATCCGCAAACAGATAGATATTGGGCGCATTGTTCCCGTGTCTAATTTTGATGCATTCTTGCCCAATGTAAACATACAGCTATGTGGTGGTACTTCATACGGTGCTCTGCAGATGTTTGTTACAGTAACAGTAGGACAGCATCGTGCTCGAAGAATAAATCTATCTCTAGCACCTGCCACTGTGCGTGGCCGACTTGTGCGGGGTCTACTCGATGTTGTTCCAGTCTCCTGAGATCTGTACCACACACGTGGTATCTCTCTTTTGATTGTTGCATACAATCTGGGCTACGTTCTATTGTGTCAGACTTTGCTGCATTAACGTGACCATTCGTACACTATCTGCTACTGCAAGCGTATGCCTAGTCATGGCCTGTAATATACTACGTCACTACTAAAGACTACAAAATCCACACTCTCTTTGATTCCACACGCTTCTATCTCTCAGGGTACTGTGTACTACCGGTTGCTCAAGGTCACGAAACGCGCCTGGCGGACAACTTGGGAGTTACTATACACATGTCACGGTCATAATGGATTGGCAATAATATAAGCACATGGAAAATATTTAACTTTTCTGCTTCCTTGGTGATGGCTTGCTCTGACTGATTTATGCAAAACTTTTTTTGATCAGTGTACTTTTAAATGTTAATTTTGGAACAAGCAACTTGTTATTCACTTACCTTTTAAAAATAATAAATATTTTTTATTTTTTTAGTGCTTGTAAACCAGTGGTTCTCAAACGTTTTTCTTACGGCATATTGTTTCGCTGTGTGTGCTATTACGGCATATCATACAGTTGGTATCAACAGACCATAGATCAGTGGTAGAGCGTTGGTTATGCTTTCGGAAAGTCCTGGGATCTATCCCAGCGGTCGGCCATCCTGACAGGTTTTTCTTCAGTCACACCAGGCAAATGCCGAAATGGTACCTTCAATTTGGCTTAGACTGACCGATTCGTCCCCCATACCGACTTGAGCCTTACAAGGAGACCGTCAATGAATCATATTGAAACCTTCTCTGAAATTTTGCTACGTCCTATAGAGAGGTAATAATAATAATAAGCTGCGTATATTAACTGCAAGGTACCAAGACCTTGAAAAAGTTTATTTTCATGATTCAATCTACAGAAGTGACTTCTTCGCTTTCGTCCTGGAATGAAATACTGCCGAGTTGTCGCGTCACATTCCACGCCGCAGCACTCCTAGCCAGAAAGGTATTTAGGGAGTCTGGAGCCCCTGAAATTCAGACTTTTTTTTTATAGTAAAATCCATATAATTCTGACTATTTTACAAAATAAATTGAATTTCGGGGGCTCCAGACTCCTTAAATTAGTCCCTGACGAGAGGTGCTTCGGTGTGGGAAGTGGTGCTACAACTCGGCAGTGTTATATTCCAGGACGAAAGCGAAGCAGATGTTACTTTTGTTGATTGAATCATAAAAACACTTTTTTATAAACTGGAATAGAACATTAACGACTGCATGAATTTTTGCCAGTTATTCCGCCTTAATCGACTCACGAGGGTCCAAAACATCGATTAAAGGTAGTTTCATTTGGATCAAACGTGAAATTTCCTATATATATATATACACACCTTTCTGTAGGACGTAGATTCTCCTAGCAAAATTTCAATGTAGGTTTCGACATGATCTCCTTGTTAGATAACTAAAGACCATAAATAAAGTCAAATTCATACAGTAGATATTAATTGGATCCCTACGAAGATATGGGAATCATATTTCGGAGAGAATATAAACCAATCAAAACTCATCGCGAATTCCGTTCTGTGCGGTTACTGAATTCATGTTAGTAATCCGCTTACAGATACACAAAATATGTATTGCCGACAGACGTAGTCGTGTAGTCTGAAGTGTCAAGGCAGCGTTCTCAATGTCGCGGTTTGAATCTCGCCTGGGGAATGGATGTTTGTGGCCCATTGATACAAGAAAAATATTTTGTGATTACAAGGTAACTGGGCGTACAGGAAATTTCAGCAGTAAGTAACATTAAAAATAATGAGCCCTTCCTTCCTTAAGCAGAAGCGCCCCATCCTCCCTCTTGATCAAGAATTAAAGATGAATTTATTGGAGATTAGATTTCACAGTGAACAATTGTTCCAAAGTAAACAAGGCGGTATTTTTAGTTGAATTGTGAAAATGAAGTAATTATTGACCCTCAATAATTTGAACAATTCTAGTTTGTATTATTTTCAATGTAGAGGTTTGTTCATATTATATTAATATAACATTTAGTACCCATTTTAAATTTCCTTTATTTTACCACCTTTTGAGAACCACTGTTGTAAGCAGAGTATCGCCTAAAATATGAATATGGTCATCACTTATTTGTTTTGGAGTGAAAGCTTCGACGAAACTGCTCGTAAATATAACTTCGTTCTGCTAAATTTCATTTTAGTTGATTCAATACACTGTATATATTATTAATCCCTCACCGCAGGTTCTTTACACACACACACCGACTCCTAGTTATCTTTACACTTCCATCGCCATTTGATGTTTTCTTCGGCCTCTCTATTTTGCCGCCTCCATGACGTGGCCACTCCGTTTCCCGACTGCAGTTGGCAACATGGCTGCTCCATAGCACTAGTCCTCTCTGTCCGTCTACTGCTATTATGCGAACACGCCTTTGGCTAAACGTTGCCGCATTTTTTATTGTGTATGTGAAGTTCCTGACCATCTGTCTTTGAATTGAAATAAGTAAGTACCTTTATTCTATCTTATTTCATCATCTTTGTACATATATACAGAAGTACTGATTGTAATTGTGGGATAAATTATGGTTGTGATACTGTTAAACCAAGGTTTTCGGTGGTTTTAAAGTATTTTAATACTAGGTTTACTATGGAAGAAAATTTTCACGATACGTAGATCGTATTAGTTATAAGGGTTTTTGTCACTAATACACACTCGTAAGGGTCCTTGAGAACGCGTTCCAGGAAAAACTGTCGAGAGTAAATGCTCGCCAAAAGAGCAAAATTATATTCAATTCACTACGAATCTCCTGTCTTATTGATCTAAACAAATCATTCCCAAACTAAGGGACGTAGGAGAGTGCGGGGCTTTTAAATATTTGTGTTAAAATGCTACCAAAGTACTCAGTGTCCTTTGTTTTAAGTATTTAAAAAAAAAAATCTCCTGATGTTTAGCATGCTTAAAATTAACAGTGTTAAATGCATCCTTTCCTTTGAATTGACTTTTTTAAAAAATATTTTCTCAGTTCAGTGGTTATAAATAACGGTCTAAAATGTGTCAAAATAATTACTTCAATAAGGCATATTTACAAAAATTATTTGGTTGTATGATCCTTTATTTATTGTTCAAAGAAGGTAATTACTGAATCATTTTGTGGCCACCAACAATGAAATACTACTCCGTTTTAGGCTTCTAAAATATATAGGAATTTATAAATCAAGCCTGTTTGATAAAGGAAATCGACGGCAATATGCAAAGGAATACTTTCATAGCATTCTACATGTTCAAAGAACTTTTGAAAGCACGTTCACCTTTTTCTTTCTTTCTTTTATTAATTTACATTTCCACACAAAAGCTGCGAATTTAATTTTAAAATGAAAAATTGACAAGATAAGAAAATCAGTTATGGTTAGTGAATCATTCTCCCGAAGCTGGAGGAAACAACACAACAAGCCCAAATATTAACATTCACGTAGTACCAGAAAATCTCCACTAAATACGTTCTTCACTATGTTTTAATTTAGTCCAAACGACAGGTCTTTGGACTTCCTTTCACTTAAGCTATAAGCTCGGCCTACTCCAACTTCTGTCCATGTACGTCTACAATGGTTTAATCTGTAATATAGACACAAGTTCTGTTTGTCTTTTCACGATTGGGGCCACTTCTACCATTTCATGAATTAACTCGTATACTTGACGTGAAGATCAGAAACAACGAAACATGACAAAGAAAGATCGTAAAATTCATGAGAATTTCACTATGTCCTTCATTAGGATAATATACCAGGTATTTTGCTAATTACAATTTCACACACAAATGGAACCTGTGAATAGACACTTCGTCGATGTGATATAGTAGCAGGGGCAAGGTGAACTGATAATGGTTTGTCCTTGTCTTCCATCGAATGAAGAACTTGTCTTAAGGACAGGACTTATAGCTTAAAGTAGATTTCGCTGGAATCGAGCATGAGACCTCTTGAACACAAGGCGATGTGTAAAACGTCTCATCTACTATGGAGACAATAGTAGGAAATAGGCTACCGATAGCTTTGAGCCTTACACATATCGGGCATCCACGTCTTTTTAGTGGTGCCATCAAGTAACGGGATGGTTTCTGGACACTTTCTTCCTCAAGTCTGGAAATTGTGCTCACCGAAGGACATCTTCCCACCAACCTGGGACAGGGGTTGGCCAAAGACATTTAAAATAAATAAAGTATCAACAGAGAGGCATCTTTAAAGAATTAATGAACTGAGAAAAAGAAAAACTATTTAAAATTATGTTACTTACTTACATTACAATTTTGTAACTTTAGTCCTCCGAGACCAAGAAAATGCACTTATGAGAAAACTGAATAACCTTCATTTTATTTTCATCATTACGTCAACTTGAAATTTTTATAGTTTTGTTTTTTTATTAACTTACATGGTACAATCTTTGTACATAAAGCTTCAATGTATTGTCAAGGATACATGTCTGGTTCAATCCTTTCTGCAATGTACATTATGATTGACAGCAGAAGCCATTATGATTAAGGGAGAAAAATTTGTGCTTGAATATACTGAAAAACTGGAAAAAATTCCCCACTCAGCTTTATCACGGTTTTCAATTTCATTAAACAGAGAAGCTTCGGTTAACAGATCTGAATTCTATTTATCTATACCGTTCATTTTAAGGTTCTATACCTATAGATATATATATTTCTTATATGTTTATATATATGTTAGTAAATAAATTTCAGGGGTTGAATGAAATTAAAACAAGAGGACATTGTTTCCAGATTCATCCTGACATACAAATTATTGTATTAAGATCAAGCTTTCTCTTTAGAAAAACAAAGAACACACGATTCACTCATACTGACCCTGCTGCGCTCCAAAAATGCATAAATGCTATTACATCAGTCTCATTGTACTTTCTTTTAAACACTTATTTTTTTTTTCGCATAATTCTTCACTTATTTTTTTTACACTTCGTACTTATTACAGAAGATTATATACATATATATATAATATATACAGTACTTGGCAAATGCAACAGTCCTCAGGAGGATATTAACTTATTTGTTTACTGTATGCATGATAAAGATTTTAGCAGACATGATTTTGTTTGGTATATTACACATTTTTTTTTTCACTTTCAAGAAAAATATTAGCTCATTATTTTTTTTTTAATAAGATTTTTGGTTTCTTTTTGTAACCTGAAAATGAATTCATATCTAACCTGAGTGTTGAAAAAAAAAAAAAAAATTACCAAAAATCGATCCCAAACAAAAATTCAATATTTGTACTGGACAGTTACAAAGATGTACACTGGAATATTAAACAGTTACCTTCTTCTTCCATTATCTGTATAAAATAACATTACAAAATCCAATTCTTTGTCAATATAAAATATTTGTAATTATGCAGTATCCGTTTACAGATACTAAAATTGTTTTAATTATTATTTTATTATTTCAGATACCGCATAATTATAACACCTAAGATGTCTTCTTTTTTTTTGCTAGTTTTATTGTTAATGTCAAATATTTTAACTGTATTGGAAGCATTGATGTGATTGCAAATTAAACATGTTGTACACTATCAATCATTAATAATTAAAAACAGTTCATTGAGATTATTAATTATTCTTTAGTGTACATGTTTCAAAACGTCCTCTTTGGTTGTTTATCAATGATATTGATTCAAAAATATAAAAAAAGTATACTCACACATAATGTAACAATATGATGCAACTATAACATAACTACACAACAAACAAACAAACAAGTAATTTCAATACTTTAAAGGACCTAAGAGATTTTGGGGAAGCAGGGATAAGGGAAAAAAATGTAATTACTTTAAGGTTTAGAAGGGTTTATGAGATTCTACATGGCACCCCATTCCCATATGTCTTGTTTCCCTTATCAAAGTCCTTTATTATATTTTATTATAATAGTTATTAAAAGTGGAAAATCGACTACATGTGTATGTATTATGTATGTATGTAGATATATATGAATATTTGTATAGTACAGCACTAAATACAAGTTCTATAATACATATTTTTACAAATAAACAACTTTGTCTCAGGTAATTTCAGTAACGTTTCCAAGTGGAACGCACTTTTTTTTTTTTTCCTGGGTAAACCTGTACAACTCTCTTTGGTGCCAATATTGCATCTTTGATACAATAATAGCCTTTAAAATAGAAACATTATGATTTGTTTTCCTTAAAAAAAAATGAAAATCACTTTAAGCTCAATGAATAACAAGTCCGCAGCAACGAGATGATGTGAGGTACAATTAACATTTTTCTTATAGTAAATAATCTCAACTGACAGAGAAGTAAATGCCATCAGTGAATTATTGGTAGCTACAGTTGTTGTTACAATGATGGAATAATACATTGTATATGAGAATATTACAACTACATCTTTTTACAGGCAAGTTATAAATGATTATCTTCATACTTGGCTTATTTCACTCCGTGTTTCTTGCTTAATTTATTACAGCACAAAGAAATATGTAACTTTTTATCATTAAACCAACTACCATAATGTACTTGGATGTCCTTGTGGAATGTTTCTGCAACTACGTTGGATTTTTTTCCTTTCATCGGTAGCTTGTATTATCAGTTACAACAACGTAATAATTTCCTAGTATCCAAGGTTATTTGAATAAACAGCCATCGCTTTAAGAAACTTGGGGACTATATTTTTCCTCTTAAAAGTTTAGTATTGGTCCTTCTGTTTTTTTTTTATTTTTTTTTTTTTTTTTTGTCTCTGAGCAAACGTATGTATTGTCTATGTTGTTACTGGACCGCACTAGTATTTCTTATTTTGTATTTAACACAGGTTTCACTGTCTTATTACCATTTTAAATTATATATACATGCAAGTAATAAACAAGGTCCTTGTCTGTCTATATTAGACATTTTGGTACCTCATCTGTTATATTTTCAGTTTGTTTTCCTCTTCTTTTGTTACTTGAAACCAACAGTTTTCTCATCTACGTACAAGAAAAAGAAAAAGCTTTTCTTGTAGGTACTTGGAAAATGAAATTAATCACAGGGATGTGACTATCTTGTAAAACCAGAAGGAGGGATGTTGTTAGCACCATGCGTCAACGTTAGTAAGCTTCCTTCACCTTTGTTACCCATCTTGACTAATATTAGAAGCAACACTGGTGCGACTTGGAGCATGCCGTAGTCCGCTCCCTATACCACTACCACTTCCGTTTCCCATTCCACTGTCTTGACTGCTGACTGAAGGAGAACTTCTGGATGCCTTCTTTCCGGTATGTTCCAGGTACGCTGAAGGGGCCCAACCCTCATGTTGAGAACCTGCAATATAATTTGTCTTACTATCATTTTTCAATTTATAAGGAATTTTGGATTGCTATACACAAAGAAAAAAACAAAAGACTATAGCATATGTTGTGTGAAACAAATTCATGTTTCTCACAAGTGCTTACGTCCTCCACGATGAAACAACATAGTTAACACCACCTACTGAATGTGTTTTTTGTTTGTCATTACGGAATATTAGATATTTTCAACAGTGACGTTACGAGAGCATTATTAAAATCAAACTGATAGATTCCGCAACCAAAGAAAAGGTTCGACTTGCACTTGTTGAAGAAACGAATCTTCGAAACCTGAATATAGATCAAATAAACTCATTAAATTCACTATAAATACAGAGTGTGCCAGGGAAACTGGCGATTATGAAAACATGACTACACAGTGAACAAACGAATATGTTTAATTACAAATATAGGAATATGACGTACATTCCATACCA
The DNA here is from genome assembly GCA_022664845.1 of Lepisma saccharinum. Taxonomy (NCBI): domain Eukaryota; kingdom Metazoa; phylum Arthropoda; class Insecta; order Zygentoma; family Lepismatidae; genus Lepisma; species Lepisma saccharinum. The sequence goes on along the minus strand of JAGDQP010064788.1, from coordinate 2,271 downwards.
TTTATGTTTTTGAAGATGACATCTGTTAAATGGTTATTCCGGTGTAGGTACTGCTGACATCGTCGATATAAATCACGTATGCCATGGAACATATTTCGCACTTTCTTCCAGAATTCATTTTTAGGGCGGAAAGATAGTCTGCGCGACTTCCATACATTTTACTCTTCCAAGTATCCCCATAAAAAGAAGTCACAGAGAAATCAGACGATTTTGCTGGCTAAGGGATGCACGTGAAATGAGTCGCTTTGAGTAAAGTAACCTACGGAAATTCATCTAGTCCCTGGAAATATGTACCATAGTGCCTTCTTGTTGAAACCAGCTTACGTGACAAAAACATGATTCTTCACCACTAAAATTTCTCCGAATCATGTTTACACAGCGTGCGGAAGTAACTGTCATGGCTCTTTCCTCGTTATCTTAAAAAATAATGGACCTATGATGCCAGCAGACGACATTGCACACCACGCCGTCACTCAATCACTAGAGATCGTTCATGCAGTTATGTTGCGGATTTTGAATCGAACAATATGGACAAAATTTGCATCTACACAAAGTCATTCAACTGAAAATGTGCCTCATAACACTTCCACAAGTGATCAACAAACTCGTCTGCATGTAAACGTAACAAAACTCGCGATTACAGTTGACACACTTTTGATGGTCATTGGATTTTAACTATTGCACGAGTTTGGTTTTAAACGGCTGCAAATATAAATGCTCATGCAAAATCCTACGTTGTACGTAGACTAGTTTCGGAAATTCCAAGTGTCATTGAACGACGTTTACCAGAGCCTCTAAGACACCTATGAACTGCAACACTAACAGAATTAATATTCTCCGACGTACAAAGCGATCTTCCACCCTGTTACTTTCTTTTCATAGCTAGTCTTGTCGCTTCGAAGCTTGTGATCCATATTTTTGATGGCATGAACAGTCGGCACACGATTATGGCGCCTGAGACTGAAATGCGTTATGAAAATCCGTCTAACAGTCTCGTAACAGTAATTATTTTTATAATACGCCTTTGATCACTAACGCATGCTATGTGGAGTGCCATGACGAATAATTGCATCATGCTGAATAAATGGCATAGCTTGAGCAGTATAATTATTATTAATAATAAGAGATAGCGGCATTTTTGAAATCTCCCGTTTCCCTGGCGAACCCTGTACAACATAATAGCTGGTTAATTTTTACTTTTTGTTAAAAGAAAAAAAAAGGGGGAGAATAATACTCAAAATTGTGCAACATGAATTTAATAGCTCTGGCAACTTGTTCATTCATCATAGGAAAAGGTGTAGAGTTTTCTAAACAGATTGTAGAATCGCAGACAATCTAAATAAGATAATGCATAAAATTTAGTAAATGTGGGATATCGTTATTTTCCCCAGAGTCTTCAATTCACGCACATTAAAACATTATCATGTACAAAAAGAATCAAACCCAAAAGCTTTTACATTGTGTCAGTACAATTATTTATGCGCTCGAAGGATGAAACGTGAAATCTACAGACCACAAATAAATTCAAATGAAAAGTGAAACAATGAACAAAACGACGAGAAATGAAAAGATTTACAAAAGTTATGAATATAATATAAAAACATTATGGCTTAGACATTTATATAAAGGTCTGGACATTCATCCAGATAGAGAGATAATACATACTATAATGCCCATTCAGACATCGGTAGTATGGACAAAACAAATAAACAGACCTAACGCCCGGGACAGTTTGATCTTAGTTTAATTCTTATTTTTCATTTCCCGCATATCGAACAGAAGCTTGGCCTTTGAAATCCTCTGTCATACAATAATCCACTCGTTTAAACTCCCATGACGGAGAGAAATTCAGTTCGAGTGAAAAATGCAGAACACTTAATTACGTACGGTAGTCAAGTTTTGGTTACTGTCCAGTCGTTTCTAAAATTACTTAGTTTCCTTGTTCTCGTAATAATAATAATAATAATAATAAAGAAACTATCTTCTGAAAACAGTAATTGTGCACTTATATTAATTAGCACAAGAGAAATTAGTCTTTCTGTCCCTTGTTATCAGTGCATGAAAGAGGCTAATGTTCAGTAGATGAACATTTTATCCCCATATATACGTCAAATCTTTATATTATAGACGCACATTGCCCCACTATAACTTCTAGTATCCTACAAAACATTTCGTCTATTAATAGTTAACTAGTATCCTACAAAACATTTCGTCTATTAATAGTTAATGTAGAAATCTATCAGATAACTGGAATGTTTATGCAAAATATAA
>JAGDQP010064787.1:0-11516 GCA_022664845.1 Lepisma saccharinum | reverse complement strand
AAATGGTCGAATCGTGACGGGCCGAAGTCCAAAGTTACTAGACTGGCTGATATAAAAGAAAGTTTACCAAAGTTTTTTACGACGCTACACAGCATCAAGCCCAAAGACAACACCGCAAGGCCTTTGTATTAGCTAGATTTGTGCACACAAAACTGGTGACGCAAACGAAAGGGCTTGCAATTGAGTAAATTCAGTCATAGATGTTATTACATTTGAACTAAAGTTGAAGGCGTAACGTCAACAGATGGAATTATTGTGCAAAATGTAAAGTCTTACTAACGAACTCTAAGAAGATATTTGTAACACGAAAGAATTGCCCAAATTTGGTTTTAATCCATTTGCTTCTAGGGAATTTACTGTATCTACTATCCACAAAAAATAGGTCGTATCTATTCCTGACTTTAAACCTCTTGAGAGGAAAGACTTAAAGTTTAGGAAATGTAAACTCATTGGAAGAAAAACTCATTGATTACAAACAGAATATTTACTACCTTTAAAGACGGGGTTGAGAAAACCTTAAACTAAGATTATGGATCATGGGTCTAGTATACTGACAATTTTATAGCTACCATTCTACTTTCCACCAGTTAACAACAGCAGCAGCCAAGCCAACCAATACGAAGTCGAGTCCAGGCTCGAACCAATTTCATATTCCAATTTCTCAGCACTCTCTGTAAAATTTTCGTGCAAAAAGCATTTAAAAGCAACTTGAGACAATGGATATTCTATAAATAAAAGTTCCATACAACATTAGAGACTATACAGCCACCACCGCACCTCTTCCTCTGTTTGAAACTGCATACCATGTTTTGATGGTTCTATTCTGTGTTGTGCCTTCTCCACACTAATATTCGATAATCACCACGGTAAATGATCAACTTGTTCTCATTTTACTATGGAACTTTGTCCCAAAAGTCATTGTTTTTATACGCTTTATATTAACTTGCTCTGTGATCATCTCTGGTACAAATCTTGTAATTGATTTTTAACTCACTTCCCATCATCCAGTTTCTTTTGTAAACTTGATTGCTTCCGATTACAATACAATATTCAATAATTAGATATACGACAAAATAATCCAGTTAACTGTAATTAATTAATTAAAATAATTCGAAATTTTCCTTAAATGCACGCAACGTTGCAACTATTAGGTGAAATTTGGGTTGCCTCTCTCGCAGGGAGTGTAATACTCATCTATTATACGTAAAAAAATAATTAAGAAAGGATTAAAAATACGCTTTATAAGATGGATTAAAAAGTAAAAAATAATACATTGAATTAATCTTATGAATTGAAAAATAAAAGCGTGGGTGCTCTTGCTTACTTTATCATAAAATTATAATATCTAAGAGCACCCACGCTTTTATTTTCCGATTCTTAAGATTGATTCAATTTTTTACTTTTTAGTCCATCTTTAAAAAAGCGTGTTTTTGACCCTTTTTTAATTAATTTTTTATACAAATATATTTTCAAACCGATAACGTTCTTTTCTGATTAGATTTATTCGCAAATGGTTCCCTTCTTGGATTCATGGCATTATACCTGGCCTTGCTATCACTTACAGAATGTGATTCTTAAAACACAGTAGGCTGAATCAAACACGGGGGCCTAATTGCAATTGTGTATACTTCTGTAGGTTTTAATGGTGTATTGAACTTGTATTTATAGAAGACATAGAAGATGCGTTTGGATTTAAATATATTTTACAGGGAATTAAAAAAAAAATGCTGAGAAATTAGTCTTAGGAAATATGATTTATATTTCCAGCAAGGCCATGTTCGGAGACAGAGTGCAGAAATTGTCTCGCAGTGAATTGTATGTAAAACACTTCTCACTTTAAACACAATATCTAATTAATATCTGATCGACAATAGGTGGAATGAACCCGAAAACAGGGTCAGATAATATTAAATCAGAACAATAACAGAACTGAAGGAGATTTTTATGGAAGAATGGGCTAAGGCAGCTTCAGGATTGACTAAGAAATATGTTCATTTAATGCCAAAGAGACTTACAAGACTTACATGGTGAAAAAGGATTCTTACAAGGTTTAGAATTACCGGAGTTGACGGTGTTCCAATACGTTTGTCAGATTATAAAACTAGGTTCTCCTTTGAAAATCTTGTATATTAAATTTAAGTTTTAATTTACAGTTATAATTATTATTATTTAAGTTAAATTAATTTGTTACACTTTACGTTTTGTTAAAATTAATATATACACAATTGTAGTAATGTTTAAGGCAAAAATTGCTTTGTTCTCATACTTATGTCGGCCACTGTATCTTTTTATTATCGTTATTGGCATGGTGCGAAATTATTTCTTTCTTACAAAACGTTCAACCTAAATTTTTGTATGTAAATTAATTTAAACAAAGAGTACGTTAGTCAGCTAAGAGTGTTTTTAGTTTCCACTCGAACAGAATTAAATTATTAATTTCTTGAGGGTTTGTCAAAGAACTTTGCATGTAAACTACTGAAATTAAGATAATGTAATTTTTAACAAATTATCGCTTTCGTTGAAGATCAGAAAGTTCATTCCACTTACTGCTACATCCATTTATAATTTAAAGCCACAAAATTACTATTTCTTGACTTTTAATTGACTTCTCAGTCTCCAAAACAGATGACCTCAAAAACTTAGAGTTTGCCAGTTTTGTTAATAAAATACAACAGAAAATTTGGATGTTAAATATTTAATGAAGCTGTGGAATGGACACTCTCTCACGCAGAAACTTCCCAATTCACTGCTCATCCTGACCTCTGACGAGAGAATGTTGAAGGTAAATTTTGACAGCGGTAGAGAACCTGTTGCGAGGTTGCTGGAATGACACAACGCCGTTACGGTGGGTTTTTGAATTAATCATGTGCGGTGTTTCTATGCTGACGTTCTCTGGAAAGCTGGTCGAAAACTCGTATGTGCATGCATGTATGTGTGTGTGTGTGTGTGCCTTTGGTAGTGAGATCTAATGACTATGCGTCACAAAGCATCATTTTCTCTGTGGCTGATGTCACATCCGCTTTAGCCTCCAGATGTGCGACCTATCAAATGGATTGACAGTTCTATTTCCTGTCAGAATGGAATGCGGGTAAAAGTGAAAACGAAGAAGAGTGTATAAAGTGTTTCAGTGACAAGATTTCCGCTACAATCAGATTGTAATATTTTAAGATGAGAGGAAATTTATAAAATTCTTTTTGTAAGTTCCTGCGTGTCACACCCCCCTTGTAAACAAACGGTCTCTCTTACCTATGATAATTGTTTATATAATTACGTACAAATGCTACATTAATAAAATATTTTATCACAGAGCATAAAACATATATATTTTCAAAATCTATGGTTACTATTTAAATATTGGGTCATTGTAAGTTTTGATTTTAACAATGTTGTATATTTTGCTAACTTACGTTTATGAACTAGACACGTAACTAAAGGCTATGGAAGTTGCCATCCATTGGTAATCACAAAGCCCACATAGCATAAGCAGGAATCGAACCGATGGCCCCTAGCGCTAGAGATGAGCGCTCTACCAATTGAGCCACCGCGTCCCGAAAAATATGTTCGAAGTTCAGAATGTTCGACATCAAAAGACAATGATGTATCTTTAAATTTATCGCCTGATGATGAAACCGATTGATTTTTGTAATTACATTTTAATACAATAAATTGATTTATGGTTATAATTAATTTGTAAATACAAGTATTTCTTCGTATTTCCTTAATATATATATTTAATATATTCAAATATCGATACACACAAATCGGTAGCTCACTTTTACAACGTGATTTCTCGAAGAAAAAAAATCATAATTCCGTTATTATATAACCAATCATTTTCAAATATATTTATTAATTATTACTCAATTTACATACACTCTAAATTCGAGTCAGGTATCATTTATTTAAAACAACAACGTAATATGTGTTAAGGGTGTTCAATTTTACAACTCTGACTTCAGAATCGTGATCAGCGACCAAAAAAAAACATGAAAATGATATGCATCTTGATTATAACATGATATACAGGCTGATTCACGAATAGGGGTTGTCAATAGGGGATGAAGGGGGTAATATTTTGCAACTCTGACTTCAGATTCGTAATCAGCGACCCCCCAAAAGGAAACATTTGAGGCACGTTTTAGACCGAGTCATCGGGTCTATGCTTGGGACCCAGTAACCGATGTCGACCTGGTAGCCCGTAGGGCAAAGCAGAGATTTTATTCTTTTCTTATTATACATTGTTGCGTTTGAACAGTGTTTCCTTCAGGGTTGACCAGGGCAGGGATGTAACCTCCCCCCCCCCACAGAGCACGAAAAATACTACACGAAAAGATCTTAATAATAGTAATTACAAATGGAAATACTCTCATATTCCCGAAAGAAGAAAACACCACCGGAGGTGTGCAAATAACTTCTTCCCCCCTGGGAGAGAATATTCGGGCCAAGTTTCGCACTAGATCACTTAATCAAGGCTAGACCAGGTCACCAAAAATAACCCGGTTTCAGCTTTAGTTATGAAATTTCGGAGTCTAATCTGTCTCTCCATCTTCAGAGAATTGAATTATTGATAAAAGTATGAGTATTAAAGGTGGTGTTATTTGTTGCTAACAAACATAGAAATGTCTATTTGCCTGATTAATAAGGTTTCAAAGTTCAATAACTTCGACGTTAATCCTTAAAATCGGTATCATATAAGTCTCCCAGACGTGGAAACTGTAAAACAGTAATACATAATATTTCTAATATAAGGAACCCTTTGATGCGTTAGAAAGGAATAGGAATGTGCACCTTGAATTTTGGAATCTGAAATAAGTTGAATTATAAAAGAAAATGTTCAGATGAGAAAGTATTTAAATCTGAATGGCGTTCAAGGAATTTTTTTATAAACATTGGAAGAATGCAAAGTATTCCCATAACCATCATCACTTAGATATCAGTCCTGGCAAAATAAAGTTGACAAACGAGGAAGAAGAAATACAGAAATGGAAAGTTTGTGCTAAATAGAAATACGAAACGAGGAAACGAAGCAAATTCTTGAGAAAAGTTTGAAGAAAAGTATATAAATTGAAAGGAACTGTTGTAACTCCTAACAAGCTATGGAAATATTTCGTACACGGTTTAATTAATTTAGCAGAATAAGTGACAGGACATCGTGAAGAGAAAAGAAATTAGAGATCGAGGATTGCAAGTGTTTGGGAGAATGAAAGGAAACACAGGCAGCAGATAGAAACTGAAGAAGTTAAAAAGGATATACAGAAAACTAAACAATGAACTCCAAAAAGCAATAAACATAGAAAGAGAGATCCTAATGAAGGGGAAATGTGATGAAATAGAAACACTGGAAAGATCAAAAAAATATATTATATGATGTACACTTACAGGGAGGCAACATTTAAGAAACAAATATATATATATATCAAGTTTAAAACGACAAGTTACAAACAATCGGCGATAATTCCTGTAATCGTTATCTGATTTGCATTCTGTAACTTCCTTCTGATAGATAATGAATTCATATTTCCTTCAAAGTATTGTTTATTTGCCTATTTACTTCTATTGTAGTTAAAAATTGCTTTACAAAGTTAAAAATTACTGAACTTTACATTTAATATACAGTATGACCTCTATAATGTAACAGTTTTCTGACTCCTTCTCAGCCCCCGTTTAACCGACCTGTTTCAAATTTTCGAGGGCAGGACTTGATAGTCATAGAGGCCTAGCTTAAACAATTTTGTACAAATCGGTTGAATAGAGGCTGAGGAATATATCGGAAACTGTAGGATTATGAAGGTCATACTGTACTCCCATATTTGTATATAATTATAAATTATGCTTATTTATACCATTCACTGGTATAAATATATCTCATACATATTTATTTACATATGCATAAGAAACGTTCACTTTCAATGCGTGAAAAATGTAGGTTACCATAGTATGTATATATGTACGTTAAATTACAAAATATTATACAAATAGAATATTGCTATATTATAATATTATTATACAAAATATTATACAATCTAAGGAAAACAAACCTGAATATTTTCTTTCGATTATTTAAAGGAAGTGTTTTCTTCAGGCAATTGAAAAATCATATAAATATTTTTTAATCTTTCAATCTTTAATTCCTATTTACCAATGTAAACTTCCTGACGAACTTTTAAAATATTTCTCAAAGAATGAGACAAAATTTTATTTAAAACATTTAACATTCCACTGTACATTATCCATACTATTTCCATCCTCATCTGAAATTGCATGAGGTGTTATAGGGCTGTAACATCCAATATTGTTACAGGCACAGAACAAGGTACATGGTAAAGAAGAATCTCTACAATTACAACAATACATTTTGCATGATTCATCGCTTCCACACGAGCATTTAATAAGTTTTAGTATCTCAGAGGGTGTTAAGGGTACATCTTCTGGCAAAGTGAATGCCACTAAAGTTTTCTGAGCAGTGTCTTTATAGTACCCATACATAGTTGGGTCTAGTTTAGGTGGATGTGGCACCAGTGCACTTTTCCATACACATGTTGGCAAATGTGCACGTTTGACGTTTTCTGCAAAAGCCTCGTTCGTCGGAGGAAGCGAGGAAAGCTGTGGTGCTTGAGAACAGTTTCTCCCCATTTTTTCATGCCACAGTTTTATTCGAGCCTCTGTAGTAGTTGTACAGCTGCCTTTACCATAGCATTTTGTGACAAGTAGTGAAGCTTGCTCTAGAACACTAGAAATTAGTGCTGTATGGTCGCTCATTAATGACAGGGAATATCCATCCTTAATGGTTTTCACCATTAAGTGTTTTGTTTTTTGTTCTCTGTCACACCTAGTACAACTTTCTGTGAAGGGAGATAAGTTGTAAAATTCAACACATGTACTCGAGATGCACCTGCTGCTCTTAATCTTCTTGCTGTATCTTTTGTACTGTATTCTCTGTATCAGTCAAAAACGAGATACACATCACCAGAATTTAATCTTCTCATTATGCTCACTTTGAATTGGTTAATGAAATCACGCGCTGTGCCTTTTTTAGGCCTCCTCCATCAATTATTGTTGTTCCTTCTTCCTGATGTTTAATTCTTTGGGAACAAGAAACTTGTAACAGCTTTTGCATGCTTTATTTACTTGTTCATAGTCTCATTTCACCTGATTGTAAAAACATTGAAGTTGGAATTGTAGAAAGTTAACATGAAAGTCTGATTTGTGTGTATATCTCTTGAACTAGCTTGAAGACCAATTACTTTTGAGTATATTATGTTTGTGTCCAAAATTTCTGAGGTCCCAGTTTTACCTTTCTTGCTTTTTCCGGACATTGTTACAATTTTCTTCGGAATTGGATTATAAAAACTAATAGGTAAAAGCTAAAAGCCAAGCCAACCATTTTCAAATTCTTTCCTCATTTTCTTGCCAATTGCAACAGCTTCATGAACGTTGACTGCCGACGGCGCTACTTTGCCTGTAGTTATGTTTACGAGATTTTCTGGATGTGTTTCAGGATTCATTGGGTCAATGAAGACAGTAAGCCTTTCACAAATTCCATGCCTATTAGCTGCATCGGCTGAAATTCTTGATTTTGCTTCCTCTCTGTGGGTCACTTGTGTGTTTAAGTCACTATTTTCACTTACATTCGTGAGATGTTTCTCAAGTGTCTTACAAGAATGCGTGCTCAATACACATTTTTCCAACGTCTCTGGACGTAGTGTAATTCCAACGATTCCACCCTTGCTGTGTCCAAATCTCATGAAAGTCGTTTCTATCCACATGTCACTGCATATACCATTCCAAATACCAGGTATATTGCGCATAACATGGTTACCATGAAAGAAATGTTGTTGGACAGATATTGGCATTTTGTCCATAGAATGTAAGTAAAACAAACCATACCTGGCGTAGTTTGTACGAGATGCAGAGAAAAAATATGGCATCATGCTACTTACAGCTTCTATGTGCAGAGGCCTGTCACCTTCCCTCTCTGCTCTTATGTATAGCATCATAATGAATACAGGCTTTATGGGAACATCAAACCACAACTTTGTTGTTTTACTTTTTTTTTATAGGTCCTCCAGAACATCCAGCAATTCTTTGCCACTTTGTAAGCATTCCGACTCAAATATTACTCTCAAAATTTCTTCAGCAATTATCTTCAGAGCGTGTACACAGTGAGGAAATTTTTTCCCAATTAGCATTTTACTAACACAGGCAAATACATTCTGTATTACTTCAGTTAATCCACTGTCCACTATGAGAGTACCAATGTCACCAACAAAACTCATCAGAAGGTGCATGCCTCCAAGTCTCAGCATAACGTTTTGAAATTGTTCAGGATATGCCCACTGTATGTGTAATGCCACTCTGTATAACTGCTGGTCACATGTGAATACAGTAACATCTTGCCCAATTTGTTTCGTTATTATCTGAGCCTTCATCAAGGCTGCCATGATAGTGTCGGGATGAGAAGAGAACATTTCAATCAAAGGAAGATAGTCCGCCGAAGTGGATGGTTGTAAAGTTGAACTACTTTCTCTACACTTAAAAGTGTTGTAACCATGAAACTCTGGACATGTGTTGTCTATCATAATTTTACTTAAAATCTGAAGTCTTTCAGTAAGGTTGATTTTGAAGACACAATTCGATGGCATATCATGTTCAGTGATTGGGGACTTCGTTTTGCAGCCGCTGCAGGCATAGCTGGCTTCTCTGGTCCACGGTATCTAGATACAGGAACATCATATTCGATTCTTCGTTGAAGCTATTCCTTGATAAGGCGCTTTATCTTCGACAACGAAGGTTTAATTTCCATCATTGTATTTCCTTGGTTTCCCAATTGAGCCACCATCATGGTTAATGCGTGTGGGGACGATATTTCAGCATCAAAATTGTCTACAACGATTTTCGTGAAGCAATACCTTTATACAATTCAGAAATTCCTAAGAGCTCACATTCTTTCATAGCAGCACTAGATGCTGACTTTTTAAAACGTAATAGTTCATCATAGCTGCAAGTGATGTGAAACTTGCTTAGAAAATTCATAGTCTCTTTAGAATGACGCATCTTAACACCAAACGCAACTTGTAAGGACGTTACTTTATTACTCAAAAAAAGCGGAAACAATACTTCCCAACCGCAAAGCAGGTGGTGTGCCGTCTAGGTTTGAAGACAATGCAGTGCACAGCATCATCATTGTATTGCTTGTTTCCAGGAGAATATCGTCTTTACTAATGCGCACATTGTAAGTATCTTTCGAAATATTCAGTTCTGAAATTTCTTTCCTAATGCGTTTTGAGACCTTGTCAATCGCTGCTTGAAGATCATCATCATCACTTGTATCTGTGGCGAGTCTCAAATAAGATGAAGCTTTTTCTTGAAAAGTAATGATGTATGCATACCCTGGGGAGGACAGAACAACGATATCAGTGAAATCATTTTTTAGGGACTTCACTAAATTTACTTTACTTAATATACGACCTTCATGGTTAACATAGAGTTCATGTAATTCAACAGAATTCCAAACACGATTTTTGTCTGCTTTCATTATATTAACAGTTTCCTGGTATGGTTCGTCAAACTGTACTTCAGAATTTTCAGTTACACGCACTGCAGCCATGACGCCTCTTTCGCAACATGAACTTGTTTCGACAGTCTACGTGATATCTGTCTGGCATCTGATGCACGAAGGTCTCCTAGAGAACCAGATAACCTAACTTGTAACTAACTAGAGCAAATATCGAGAATTGTACATTAATTGGTTTTCTTGTTCTGCTATGTTCTAACTGCCGAAATAGATACTCTGGTCTCCACAGGTCAGGATGCCTTTCATCTTTTTCAAGTTCACATTCTTTTCCACAAAATATACAATGTTTTTCGAACACAAAAGAAACGAAATCTGATCTTAGAATAGTTTAATTCTTCATTACCTGTGGGCTCAAACGATGCATCTTTTCGGTGTCTTTTGATGTGACTTTTGGAAGCGTAAGAGGAAACACAACTTCTATGACATTGTATAGATAAATCATGTTTATCGGTCAACTTACTTTCAAGGGTTATATGCTGTTCATCTCTATATACTTTACTACAATTGATAATAGTTTTTATTCCCTGCAGCCCAGCTACAGAAAGCCTTTCCGACTTCCCTGCACATTTATATTGCCACTCGAAAAAACATTTGTAATCCATACTGGTAACTCTTTAAGACGCCAAAGCTAAGTTAGTATTTCCAGTAATTACAATGTTAACACTTTAAACAGTAACTATACCAGTAATATTAAATGGATCTAACCAGAAGAATGATTTTGTACCACGTTAGTAATGGGCGCACTTTACTGCAACCACACATAATGAACAACATAATGTTTGTTTCTGTCTTGCAAGACATTTCAGTAAAAGTATATATACCCACACACATACACAAACAGCGTTGCTAATAATGTCTGCAACTCTACATTGTTAGCTGCCACCACTAACACAAAACAGAAGAAGAGTAGGACTACTCAAAATAGATCTTGATCTTGGTCAACCCTGAAGGAAACACTGTTCAAACGCAACAGTGTGTAATAAGAAAAGAATAAAATCTCTGCTTTGCCCTACGGGCTACCAGGTCGACATCGGTTACCGGGTCCCAAGCATAGACCCGATGACTCGGTCTAAAACGTGCCTCAAATGTTTCCTTTTGGGAGGTCGCTGATTACGAATCTGAAGTCAGAGTTGCAAAATATTACCCCCTTCATCCCCTATTGACAACCCCTATTCGTGAATCAGCCTGTATATCATGTTATAATCAAGATGCGTATCATTTTTTTTTCTTCTGGTCGCTGATCACGATTCTGAAGTCAGAGTTGTAAAATTGAACACGCTTAACATATATTACGTTGTTGTTTTAAATAAATGATACCTGACTCGAATTTAGAGTGTATGTAAATTGAGTAATAATTAATAAATATATTTGCAAATGCTTTGTTATATAATAACGGAATTATGATTTCTTTCTTCGAGAAATCACGTTGTAAAAGTGAGCTACCGATTTGTGTGTATCGATATTTGAATATATTAAATATTTATTAAGGAAATACGAAGAAATACTTGTATTTACAAATTAATTATAACCATAAATCAATTTATTGTATTAAAATGTAATTACAAAAATCAATCGGTTTCATCATCAGGCGATAAATTTAAAGATACATCATTGTCTTTTGATGTCGAACATTCTGAACTTCGAACATATTTTTCGGGACGCGGTGGCTCAATTGGTTCAGACGTCAGCTTGAGTTCGCTCAAGCAAGTCGTGTTTGTGTGAGCTCCGTGTTAGTGGAGTGCGCCTTTACGTGTACTATTCAGATATAGTGTCCAGTGTCTTTTTCTTCGCCTTTTTTTTGTTTTCTATTTACAGTATGAACACAGTACAACGAAAAAATACAATTTGTGTCAGCTTACGTAGTTTAAATCAACGAGCGAATGCCGTGGCATTTTACGAAGCAGTTCCGGAACAATTAAAGCTTCAGGAAGGACAAGTGGAG
>JAGDQP010064786.1:0-11516 GCA_022664845.1 Lepisma saccharinum | reverse complement strand
TATTGTGTATGCCTTCAGTACATTTTGATATGTAATCGTGTACAAAAATTAACTTTGATATTCAACCCACCCTGAAAACAGGATTTTTTTTCTATTCTGAAAAATCACACTTGGATACCATTTTGACCTGTTTGATTACGTTTTAGGCAGAGGTCTAGAATTATCAAGCAGACTAAAGGAATATATTTTTTTTTTTATGTCCTTTGATAAACTAGTTCGCACATATTACGTTTTCCACAAACAGAAATGTTGGCAATCGCTGCCATTATTAACCAATTGGTGGGGATATAAAATAAAAGAATACCCGTTTTGAACTGCTCATAAATAAGGAATACGAATTTTAAAATATAAAAATTGTTCGAAAGAAGTCAAGCAAACTTATGGACTGACTGGTTTGCACTGGACTGGACCATCTTAGATGGACTGACCCGTTTGCATCTCTTTAAATGGTCCTTAATCCAAATTCTTAAATTATGTTTTTTTGTCAAACCATTATACACAGGAAATCTAGCATACACCCGAACCCCCCAAAAAGACTTAAACGAATTGGAACAGCATATCGCCTCTTCCCGCATGGTATTTAGAATAGATTCACAAAACGATAGATTTGTTGTAGAAACTTGCTTAATTATAGGCTGTCCCTTAATGCAGAGATATTCTCAACAAAACTTGGTCCTCATTTTTGGATACTTTATTACTTTAAAATGAAAATTTTATTAAAAATGGGGGGGAAATATTGCTTCCCTTTCGCTCAACAGTTCAAGCTCAGCTTTATCTCATTTTCATATTACAAAGATCTCAGAGTAATAAGAATCAAATTAAAATCGATGTATAAGAACACCTCATTGTTGGACAATTAACTCATACCCGCCACCAATGAAGAAAGACTAGAGACTTTCCCATCTCATATATTACATGCAGTTTCCTCGATTAAATATATTGCTGTTATAAACCATAATCATGGCAGGACTGTTCACTTATTTATATCAAAATGGAGAACACACATTAAACAGGTTAGATTTTTCTTTCTCCACAGCTTTTACCTCTTCTTTTACGTAGTATCTCCAGTCGATGGCTTCCTTAAGGCTCCTCGCTACTTCCTCCCCCACTTTTTTTTAAACATTTTTCAAAATATTTGAGACTCTAATAGCATTATAAAAATTTTAAGAAGATACATCTCTATTACTTACTATGAAATACAATGGACAACGATCTCGAAATCTTGTCCATTGATGAGTGATTCGTTGTCAAAGATGATGACGTCATTATTTAATGAACAAATAGGCCACGGAACAAATAGACCACGGAAAATAGTCAAATTACAACAACCTGTAATAATTTTTGAAAAGGAAGGAAGATATGGCGTCACTTATTTATGGTATATTTTACAAAGAAAGTTAACATGTAGGAAACTTCTACGTTACATTCCTCGATATACGACGAATGGTTTCAGAGTGGAATACAACCGTAATTAAGTTCGAAAAAAGAACATTTATAATGTTTCTACGTATCAGATTTCCTTCTAAAATACCGTCTGTCTCTTCCTTTCTTACTAAGCAATTGCAAATTTTATAATCACAATTGCCCCTTTTCTCCTGGCTAACGAAATATTTACGATTTAAATTTACTACGGTAAATTTTAATTCATTTCACGTAATTTCAGCCCTCAAAATTGCACTCTCAATTATTGAACACCCCCATGATAATATTCCATAAAGTATGGGAGCTATTTTGTAGCCGCGGTTCTTCAGTGGTAGAGCGCTCAACTCTGTTCCGTGGGGTTCCCAAATAAATCGATCCCGGCTCATGTCATGTGATGAACAAAAACCATGTGCGTGGGTTTTCTCAGGTTCTCTCGTTTCCTCCCACTTTCCTCATTCCACCAATTTTCCCCATCATCATCCATTCGGTCTGATCCTAAGTTGCCTTAAAGGTCTTAGATAAAATTCAATTCAATGAGAGCTATATAATACTGGCAACTTAATAGTGGATATGATATGCACCTTTACATTTTCATCCTTCAGTATACACATTAAGCAGATGATTTTTTTGATTTTTTTTCTAGAAAATTATTTCGTGTAGCACGAATGAATGAACTTTTGCCTATTGATGACTAAAATGACGTTTATTCCATTGAAAAATTTAAAAAGGTCACGCACAAACCACTTCCAAATGTTATGCAGGGGGCCATTTTAGCATTTTATACGATTATATTAACAATATTTATAATTTTATATATAAACTTGTGCCGACCGACTTATTATTGTTATTATTATTATTATTAGTGATTACAAGCTGACGACGAAGGGAGTTTCATAGGTACCAAAAGTGGAGGTTAGATAAAAAAACTTTATTTTTATATGGGCCAGTTTAGTAACTTTGGACTTCGGCCCGTCACGATTTGCCTTTAGCTGTTAAGTGTTAAAATCCACACCCATGCCCCTGCCGGGACTCGAACCCGGGACCATTGAGTCGATAGCCTACCGCCGCAGACCGCTCGACCACCCGCCCGGCTGGAGGTTAGATGGGGATATATCTACTGTTTATTATAAAGAGATCTTTGTATTATTTGGTGAGCTACATTACAATTGAGCAATGCTCAAAGCTTATTGAGCATATAATATTTTATTAGTTTCTGCCTTTTTAATTTTCTGTAATTGTTATTTGCTGGTTTTTAATTAAAAAATATATGAAAACTCAATAACAGCTTTTTTTTAATTTGTTACGTATTTAATATTTACATTTTTTGTCTTTTCTATTTCAGTTGCTGAGTAGAAGACAACATGTCGTTCATGAAGAGCTCTTCCAACGCGGAGAAGAACAAGGAAACCTGGACAAAGAACTTAGTCCAGTTTCACGCGTCATCAAGAAGAGGCCACGTGGAAAATTATGAAGCACCCTTGAGTGAACGAAGTCGCATGCCCCTGAAAACCCACGTCATGTCATTGGACGCTTTAAATTTCTTGAATCCACTGCCAAAGAACGGAGAGTGAGGATCGGTCTAATTGCTGTGGAACTGGAAGACCTGTGGAGCAAAACATTGAACTTCCCGCATTTATCTAATCAAGCCATTTGTGCAAAACTAGCAAACCTTCTGAAAGACTATGAGCGCTGCAGAAAGACACAAAACTTTGATTCATTGAATGAACTGTTTGACTGACAAAGGTGAAAGGCGAATGGATGTACAAAGAGGATACCTGTACAAACTGCAAATTGAGAGCAACGGCAAGGTTGGTTATTCGACTATGACTAGTGCGAAGACCATCCACCCATCCAAGCGACAGAAGACAATGGAAGCGATTGTGTCGACGTCGACACTTACCAGTTCAGCGACACCTGATTGTTCCTCAAGTAGCACGGACTCATCCGACACCAGCGAAGACAGTCCTTGGAAGGATGAGAATGCAGAATCAACGAGAAGAAGGAAGCATAACCCAACAGGTATTGCAAGACGCCTTGTTACAGGCTCAAAGCTGTCGTCCCACGGAGCAGCAAAGGTGTGTCGCCAGCTTTCTGGTGAGGGCATTGAAATCCCAACTCCATGTCAGTCAGCAATCCACAACGCTATCTACACAAGAACTGCTCAGGTTAAGAAGCACTTGTTGAGCACGCTTCATCTGGAGAAGTGGAGCATACACTTTGACGGCAAACGCATTGAGGGCCTTGAATATCTGGCCGTGGTCCTCAAGAATGAAGCAAAAGAAATTATGTTGACTGCGCTTAAACTGAAAGATGGGAAAGAGCTCAAACAATCGCAGAAGGACTCCAGAATGTGTTAGATGAGTTCAGTCTTTGGGGATGAATTGTGATGATTGTTGCCGACACAACAAGTGTGAATACCGGCAAGAAGAAGGCAGACGTGTATTACACATAGGTAAGCTTTGTACTTCCATTGAGTATAAATTGCTTTTGAGCAATTTGTAAAGAATCAAATAATTTGATATAAATACACATAGTACGTAACGTTACGAAACAACAATTTTTGTTTTGTAAACAGATTTTTTTTTTTTCTGTTGTGTGTGTAATCGTTTAGATATGTATTACAAAAATAAACATATTTGTAATACAAATAGTAAACTTATAATGTGAATTGGTTCCTACGTTTCCTTCTAAAATTTCGCTAATCAAATAGTTCGTTAAGATTCTAGGTCGATCACTTTGGTTTTGGTTTACGTCATAAGAGCATATCATGTAAGAACTAAAGGGTAAACTTCAAGATTACATATGATTTAAATCACAGAATGATTTTAATCACTGCACTTTATTTCTATTTTTTAATAAAAATCTATTTTTGATTTTTTTTTTTTTTTAATCAATCAACTTTGCTTAAGTATAAAGTCGAAACGTTGAACAAGCATTTCTTGCAAAAAATAACAGAGGAGTTGTTCACATAAGCACAGGATGTAACAAGGTCTTGGGGGAAAACTTCGGGAGGTGATTCCTGACATCGAAACAAGTAAAAAAAAAAAAAAAAGTCGCTATGAACATGGGTGAAATTCCGCTTCGTTTTCCGTTTCCAACTTGGGTGCCCAAAATGGCTGCCTTACAATAGGAACAAAATAAATAATTCTCAATAAACAAGAAACGACGTGTTGAATGAAAATCTCGATTCCCGGAATTTATTTCTAGCAACATGGTAATTATCAGAAGTGAAAAACACTGATGTAACCGGATTGTTAGTGTTGCCAACCTGCCATAACATTAAAAAAAAATTCAAATGGCACTACATCGAGTTATTGAGTATTTGACATCTGCATTCTTGCATGAACACAGCAAACTTTATATCTTCAAACTCGATTTCTAAGGTCCTATAGATCAGCGTTTCCCAACCTGGGGTCCGCGGACCCCTAGGGGGCCGCAAATAGTTAGACGTGTGACGAAAATTTACTCCCCGATATTTACATCATATTATACACATTTCTTTTCATAAAATAATTTGAAAACATGATATTTATCAAGAAAGCCAAGTTATAATCCAAATCAACAAATCAAAACCAATATACGTAATAAACAAAGTGAATGAATATTTAATGTCTGATATGATGATCGTCTATCCTCAAGTTCAATTTTCACTAGACGCTTGAACTAAGAAGAAATGGAACAGCAAACTTGAGATTTCTTTGTCAGTCTGTACGTAAAATAGATCGTTGGTTTAAATCAGTCTCAGTAAAACATGCGTTATCAACGTTCAGTGAAGCTAAAGAACATGACACTAAGGCTAAAAATGTTAATGTAGCAAAAATGATAATCTAGTTCCCAAGAAAACGCACAAATATTTCCCGAAATATTTAGAATTGGGATTTTCAGTTATTGAACGAGGTGGTGATTAGTGTGCTATTTACGGTGATGTGCTATCGAACGAGGCCTTGAAACCTTCCAAATTAGGAGGGGGTCTTGAAAGAAAGAACAGTGCTTCAGTGAACAGACCAGTATAGCACTAATCAATATTTTTAATACAGAATATTGTATCATAGAAATAATTTATGCCATTCCGAAATGTACACGATGATAGGCATTTTTAATGTGAGAATGGGATCTTTACTAAGTCAATAGGGATTTTCGTGATTATTTTTTTTTTTTTAAAATAGACTAGCAGAACTAACACAATTATAAAAAGTAGTTACAGACATTGTATCAGGCTCAAATAAAGTTTGAGCTTTGTTTTAGCTTTATACGAAGTATCTGTATTGATCGCAAAAAAGAAACAATCTCATACAATTTGGTAAAGAGTGAATTTTTCCGGCAAGGAAGATTACTCGCAATTTGCTTGACGAAAAACATTCGAAAGAATTTTCATTAGCGCGTCTCTCGAACAACACTCTGCAGTGGGGAATCGACGAAATGGCTAAAAACGTAAAGGACACATCAATACACCTGAGGTCAAGTAAGTATTTTTCATTACGATTGTATGAAAGTACTGATACTTCTGGAAATGCAAATTTGGTAGCTTTCGTTCGATATGAACACAACACCAAGGTTTAGAGGATTTTTCGTTTTGTGAAACACTGCCGTTACATACAACTGCAGAGACCTTGTTTAACATTCTTAATAATTTTATCCTTTAAAATCAACTAGAGTGAGCTAAATGTGTTCGGATTTCCTCGGGAAATGGCAGGTAAACAAAAACGACAAGATATTTTGCGCGTGTTCAGGTTACTGTACTCTCTGACAATTGAACGCAATGCAGCATCTATCGTCAAGCATTGGCTGCATCTGGGATATCAACCAAGATGAATCGATGTTTTCGATGAATCCATTAAAACTGTAAACTTCATCAAGACTGTCCATTAAAACTGTCTTCTTCTTAACTTCAGAATTTTCGGTGCATTGTGTAACGATATGGGAAGTAATGATGAACATTTACCTTATATTCTGAGGTATGCTGGTTACCTCGAGGAAGAGGTCTGACTTGCTTATAAGAGCTCTCTGTTGACGCAAGACTTTTTCTGATTGATTCGAAATTGGAACCAAAACTAAAGGACCGCATAACTGACTTTTCTTGGCTTTTGATGATTGCTTATTTGTAAGATATTTTCTTATTTCGATAAATTCAAGTCTGCAAGGTTTCAGGATCACTATATTTTAGTGCAAGACAAAATTGAGGCCACAATTAAAAACTTAAAAGTTTGGTTTGACGGAATCGACAATAAGGAATATGATTCCTTTCCCACGCTGAACGACTGCTGACAAGTGAAACAGAACCTCCAAATGAAGACTGTGAGAGGATGAATGTGCATTTGCTTGCTTTGGGTTCCTAGTTGAGAGTTATTTTTCGGTTTACAAAGAGAAAAACAATTGGATGATGAACCCGCTTTTAAACAACGAAAATGAGCGATCATCAAATGATGAAGAGCAGCTTATTGAGTTGTCCTGCGATTCCTCCTTGAAGATGATGTGTGTTTGTTCGACTTTTGCTTACATCTTCGGTTTTTGTATCCTGGTTCGCGACTACTTACTTGTGCGAATCAGCATTTTTTGCACTTGTTTATATGGAAAATAAGTACAGAAACAGACTTGGAATAGAACAAATCTGCGCCTGAAAATCTCTACTTTGAAGCCAGATATGAAATATTTAACGGTCATAAAACAGCCCCACCCATTACGTTGAAAAACTGTAAGTAAACGAAATCGTTAGTTTTTATTATTACTTCTATTAATTCACAACTTTCAATATTGTTAGCACAACGTATTCAATTGTACTTTCATGTATTGAAATTATACGACTGTTTTTTAAAGCTCTATTGATACCGCAAAAAGATCTATTGATATTATATGATTAATGTTTTACTTGGTTGCTGAAACAGGGGTCCGCAAAGAAACTAGTAAGAAATCAAGAGGTCCGCAGCCTGTAAAAGGTTGGGAAACACTGCTATAGATGGTACTATACTTGAAAAGTCATCTCATCCAAATGACAATGACACAATAAATACAAAATATTGCAGTGTAGTATACTTACTCTGTGGCTTACGGAACTCGCAAGTTCATCGCCGCAGTAACAAACGTTCCCCATAGGATTCTATCCTGAGCAAGATCAAGCCAGTTTTCATCACAAACACCTACTTCTCGAAGATCCCTTCTAATATCCTCCCAACATCGTCTCGGTCTTCCTAACGGTCTCTTTCTCTCCGGCTTACCAACCACAATGGAATACAATCTTCGTTTCTCTCCCATCCAAGCTGGCTTAGTCGTCGCGATTTCATTATTCTTATAACATCGGGTGAGTCGTAAAGTTCATTAAGTTCTTCATTATGTAGTCTCCTCCATTCCCCAGTCATCTCGTCCCGTATATATTTCTCAAGATCTTATTTTCGAACACTCGTAATGTATTTTCATCTCCTAGGGTCGTACTCCAACTTTCGCAATCGTAAAATATAACCGGCGGAATAACCGTTGTGTATTTTCAGTTTCAATTTCCTTCAACAGCAAGCCCTGTCGAAGATCTCTTCTAATATTGTCATCCCAACGACGTCTCGATCTTCTCAACGGCCCCTTTCCCTCCGGCTTACCAGCCACAATGGAATATGATCGTTTTTCCCCATCCGAGCTACATAACCTGCCCATCTTACCCTTCGTGATTTCATTATTCTTATAGTGTCAGGTGAATCATACATTCTGTGGTGTTCTTCATTATGCAGTTTCCTCCATTCTCCGGTCATCTCGTCCCGTTTTGGCGAGTACTCAAACACGTAATTTATGTTCAATTGCCAGGGCCGTACGCCAACTATGGTAACGGTCAAGTATTACCGGCAAAATAACTGTTCTGTATATTTAAGGTAAATGTATGATTAAAAGTATGGAATTTACTTACAGCTTATTTTTCCATAGGAGAACAAACACACACATGTACACAATATACACAATTTTTCGATATATTTCGGGCTTTAAAAGTCCTTCATCTTGGCGATAGATGAAATAATGGCCACGTGTAGATACAACAAAAGACAAATACGACAGTGGCACCAAGTAGCGGACGACGCATGTTCTGTATACTTTAAGTTTTCTTTATATTAATCGCGAGGTTAGGAGTTTCCGAACTAAATAGAAACATGCGTTGCCCGATATTAAGCGATTTTTTATTTCTTCCGTGACTATTTTATTTCGCAAATATTTACATTTATTTACTTTCTCTGTGATCTCATTCTTAATTGCTATGTATCTATTTCCTTCATTCTCTGTTAGATTTGACCTACCCGTTAACGGTAGCGGAGTTCAGTGTAGATAACTCCGCTACCGTTAACAGGTAGGTCAAATCTAACTCCTGGAATGCTTTCCTGGGAACATTTACACTTTGTTTGATATGTCACACGACTCTGGTCCTATTTGACAAAACTGACCTTTTTAATATTTCAAGGTGGCGGACACGTTGATCCTGTACGTTAAAATGTAGCCCCTTCCACGTTTGTGTATAATGATGCTTCATTTCCATATCAGTTTGTGAACTACCAGGCTGTACCGGACTTTTGAATCACCGTGTACCGTATATATACAAGAAATATAAAAAAACAGTTGAACGGCAACCTTCTTTCTTCACAAGGTAACAACACTAGTTGCGGACTACTGAACACGAATAATGCAGGACAGAACGCTGATAACGTTGAATTTTGTCCCTATTGACTTATTGTACATTCTATGTAGTCTCAAACCGTATTGTATATTGAGAATGGGTTCAAAGTTATTCTGAATGCTAGATTTTAATTCACCAACAAATACATCGATAGTTAGATTTTAATTTCATCAATATTTAGCACTATTTCACATTTTCAAGGCTGCATATCTATTTTTTTTTAAATATTTAGTCGCTAAAGAAACACACATCTTTATATATTTAACAAAATATTAGCGCAAAAACGGAAACAATAGCTAATTACACCACTCTCCTTGTGTCATTCCACCTACGTCCCCCAACTTACAACGAACAGGGTTCTAACTGATTTGACCAGAATGAATTCCCTGAGTTTTCCAGGTTACTATTTATAAATTTCCAGGTCGTCATATATCTGGGGAGCACACGTACATCTTTATCCTTTTTGTCAACCTTGAACCCAGCCTTAACTGCATGCAATTCCCTATACCTCACTCCTTATTCCATCTCCTTTCTTATATTTATTTTCATTATTCTTATTTTCTTTACTCTCCATATTATTATTATTATTATCCCCTTCCCCGCTGGTTCTTCTTATTAATCTAGAAGCCTCGCTACTAAACCACATTTCCTTCTCAATTTGGTGTTTCCTTCGACCCTTTTAGAACCTGGCTACTCTGTTACCTGGCTTCAGTTGGTAACATGGCTGCTTCCTAGCACCTCTCTGTCTCCTCTTTTATTACATGAACACGCCTTCGGTGAAACGTTACCGCATTTTACGATGTTAGTGAAATTCCTGTACATCTGTCTCTAAATTCTAATATGTTAGTTCCTTTCTTTCCAGAAAAATATAATATAGTGGATATATATTTTAGTCAACTTCGATGACAATTTTCGTATAGCTATAATCCATATCCTATCTCCCACTACAAATACATCCACAAGTAGTCTCTGAGAAGGAGATTTCATTCCTTTTCTTCTTCTTTATTTTGCGTTTTTTATGCTGACTTCCACTTTTTGTGATTAACTCAGCAATCTACTCCGTTTTCATTGCGTTTCCTATTATACCATATCCCACTTTTTTCCGGGGAACGTTTTCTATACTAAATCCCTCTTTTTTTTCGGGGTGCGTTTTCTATACTGTAACCCACTTTTTCCGATTGCGATTTCTATACTGTATTCCACTTTCCAGACTACGTTTCCCTTACTGAGTCTCAGTTTTATTCTATTGCACCCAGCTCAATTTTCAACACAAAACACCATTTCCAAAACCCGTTTCTCATCAGTATTTGCGCACGCGCAGAACATCGTCAATTGTTTTTGATGCGAACGTCCGCCATCTTGTTTTTCTATCCCTTTAAATTGTGAACGTGTGTGAAGTGAATTTCTTGTCTACAACTGATGATGGCTGAAGCCCAAAAATTATAAGTGACTTTATAGTGTTGTGTGTGTAATTCTGTACGTGATTTGCGTCAAGATATTACGTAAGTACAATTAATTTCCTCTCTCCTCTCTCTTCAAATTTCACCTATTATATTGCCTATCCGGCCTTCTCTTATATGTACTTTATATCCTGTATATAACAAAAAGGAAGTCCTATACCGGATGCATATAACTAGCCAAAAAATGTAACGGATGAATAAGAAGGTACATATGTTTCATAGGAAATGCATCGAACACGACATGGATGTCTTAAAAACTGGCTTCCTATGTGCTAGTGTAAGTTATTTCGGAATTTTAATCTAAAAAGTAAAATAATTTGTCTGATAAAGGGAAAAAAAACAGAACATATAAATTGGAGGTAATACAAGCGTAAAGAAATAAAAAAAAACAGTTAAGAATATTATTCGTTAAGTTGTAACGAAGTCCTGCTAATCGTTTGTTACTTATAGAGCTATTAGGCTGTTTTTATCTTAATCTTCAACGGCCCATTTTCAATTTCTTTACAAAAATAATAACAATAATAAAAAAAAAAATCTCTTCATATTTCAATTATTTTCTCTAAAGAATGTGGAGAATGGAAACTGCGTTCTTGTCACCAATAATAATATGTTTAGGATTGATTAAGGAAAAGTAAATAAAAATTCATTATTCTACCTGATCTCCACATACTTTATTTTCTTAAATAAAGTTAATTTAAATATATATATATAATAATAATAATAAATCACAGATATATATATATAAGGCAACGCCCTAGCCGAGCTGGTCTACCGGTTCCCGTAAGATCACCGAAGTCAAGCAGTTCTGGGTCTGGTCAGTGCTTGGACGGGTGACCGTTTCAGCACTCCAGATGGTGTTGCCTGTGCGGGGTCCACCCAGCGTCGTGAGGCCAATTGGGGAGCTACCTGAATAAAGAGGTAGCGATCACAGTTGAGAGCTTTGGCTCTCCTCTCCCAACACGTCTGGTCAGCGTGAGAGCAGTAGACCACCT
>JAGDQP010064785.1:0-11516 GCA_022664845.1 Lepisma saccharinum | reverse complement strand
TTCTCCCTCGTTTTCTTCAGTCTTACTTGGTAAATGGCGTAATGCCGAGATCTACAATTATCATGGTCTCCGAACCACGCCGTGGCTTAAATTCGGTTCACAGACGAAGTGAGGTCACCCCCTACACAGAACAGGCCGTTCCAAACCTTCCGATTCCATAGTAGTGTCAGTTCGTACAATGTTGGCTTCGCATTCTGGAGGTTCTGGGTTTGATACTAGCGGGCGACCATCCTGACGGGTTTTCCCTCGTTGATCATACTAGACAAATGCTGGGATGGTACCTTGAAATTATATCCTTGTCGACTACTTCCCGCATCGTTTCCCCTACCCTGTCTCGGCTTGAGCCATAGAGTCCTAAAATTCATAAATTCAAATTCAACAGTAGTGACACACTGTTACTGGCTGAGCTGCTGGCGTCTGTGCACAGTTTCACATTTACATGCACTCACATTTTATTGTTCAAACCCGCAAAAGACCAATTAAACCTGAAAGAACTTGGTTCTAGATGGTTTGTTTTTTGTTTCTTTCTTTAAAAGAGCCCGTGGTTTTACAAACCCTGGGCTACCCCTCGGAAATAGCTTCATTCATCTTGTACCGACGAAAGTAACCTTTTTCTACACGTTAACTTTCTTTTGTAAAATGTATCCAGTATGTAACGCCATGTCTTCCTTCCTTTTCAAAATGGTTACAAGTTGTTGTAATTGCCTATTTTCCATGGCTATCTTCCCTAGCAAAGCCTAAGGTACACCAAATATTTGTGAATTTTACTTTAGTTTTTACTGGTTTAGGCGTTTGAAAAGTGGAATCTAATTTAGAAGCTGTTTCAGTGCCATAAATGATTTAAATTAAAATAAAAATTAAAAAAAAAAAATTCAACCCTGAGTTGGAGGGATGTGTTTGTTCTGCTTGGCACAGGTTTCGGAATGTGTTATTTTCAAAATATTTGCTCTCATCTCCATCTACAGGTATCGTCCAGCTAGCAGGCACAGGATCTCCTCAGTTGTAGTAATTATCTACACAATGCATTACGTATATTGACATCTCTTGTTCGTTTGCTATGCGCTTTTCGTTTTTGTTATTTGCTCATTATGTGGTGTTTTAACATTGAGTAGACAAAGGCAAACTAAACATGCGGTATGAACGTGAAAGAAACTTAGTTATGGACGGGTAACTTGACTATCTTACATAGAGTGAATTCATGTTGCAAAGTTCAGGTTACGATAAGACGGATGTTTCACTGTTGTAGCCTTAATTTGCCTGAGGTTATAGAGTGGGTGTGCTTACTAATTTAAAGAATGTAACATAAAAATATCTGTTCATTTAATTCTCGGGCAGTTTTTTTTTTTATGTTCAGTTGAGCACCGATTTCATACTGTCAGTAGGTGAGGTAACATCTCAGGAGAATGTTATTGCACTTTCGCGCCAGTGGTATCAATCAGTCAGTGTTTGAGACGCGATAGTGTGGAGGTGGTACGAAGTCACTCGTTGCAATGTATCATGGCGAATCTAAAGGAACAACGAATCTTGTTGACGTAGTTTTTTGACAGTGGTGGTCAAGTACACCACAAATTTCTGCTTCCAGGTCGAGCTGTGACTAAAGAATTTTACAGGAATGTCCCACAACGCCTACGGGATGCTGTTCGTAGAAAACGGTAAGAAAAGTGGGCCTCTGGACAGTGGCGTTTGCTTCACTATAACGCTCCATATCATGTGTTAACATTGGTTTCTGACTTCTTGGCAAACAAAAACATTCCTGTGCTCACCCTTATACTCACCGGATCTTGCCCCTTGTGACATGTTCCTGTTTCCCAAATTGAGAGCCGACTTAAAACCAAGAAAAGAATCAGGAAATTCAACAAAACACGTCGACGGAAAACCACTGCATTCCAATACAACTGCTTCGGAAAAGTGGCGCCGACGCTTAGCTAAATGTATAACTGCAGGAGGGGATTACTTTGAAAGGGACAGCACAGATTAGTCGGGAAGTCATGCCTTGGATATATAAAAAAATGCTTTTTGGGGAATTAAATGAACAGCTCTTATATCTATCGTAAATTTTGTCTTCGCTTGAGTTTTTAACTGTATGTTTTACTTCGTACTTCTTCTTTGTAGAGTGAAGACGACGTGACAATCATTGATGTTGATTCTTCAACGACATCTCATGCTCCCCCAGTCGTGTTCATTTCTGATGAAGAATCTTCTGACGTTGAGTTCATTGAAGTAAAGGAGCAGTCTGTGAAAACGTTTCTTCAGAGGCTGAGGCGCAGGAGAAAAGAGTAATGGCTCATAACGTGAGTGCGGGTGATCGTTTATAGTTGTTTGTTGTTCGAAGTGTCGTTTTGTGTGCCACATTAGAATTCATTTTTGGCCTTTAGGCATCTCAGACCCAAGCCAGAATACGACTGTTAGTAGGTACTCGGCCTCGGCCTAGTTTTAGGTACTATCCAGGCATTTAACTAGTGGAAGTAAGTGAAACATGGTTTGCCCTCTGCCACATACAAATACTTCAATTTGTGTTATTTAATACAAACCTTGATATAATTAGACAGAATTTCAGAGAAGTAAACGATCATGCGAATGTACGCTGTCAGAAATAAAGAGGAAACCAAGTGTCTTCCCACACACTGAAAATCAAGGGATGGGTGCCAATATTTAACTTTGTTGTACAACGGTAGTGTTACTTTTGAAATGAATTGCATAGGCTTAGGTGTGTGTATAGAACAATTAACATTTCAATAAAAGCTTCTGTTGTTTTGTTATTGAGCAACGTTTAAGTATCATATTTACATGAGTTGAAGGAAGCGCATTGTGATAGGGGGAGAAAGTGCATGATGCATCTTCTTCAGATAGGTTTTACTGAGAAGAGAAACCCCAGCAGGTATTGCCTTCTTAAAACTTCTAGTTTTTTCCTGTACATTAGCTTTCAAGCAAGTTAATGATGTTTAATATATGCATCACCAGGAATGCAAGGAACCTAAAGATATAAACATTTATATGATTGTACCAACAACTTTCCAGAATATAATGTATCTTAAGTTCCTTACCAAATCTTGGAAATGAGAAATTTCTCAGTTTGGCAGTACGCTATTGTTTGAACAAGCTACTTTAAATTAAGGTTAATGTAAAGCAAAGATCTCGAACAAAAGATGGCAGCACGATCTCCGTATATGTCGAATGTATATTTATCCTTGCACGAAATTTCTATGCTTCTTCTACAAATTCAAGCCTACAGAGTTCAAACTTTCAGGGAAGGCAGGTCATAACCAATTCAAGAGTCCTATCCGGGCCGATTTTTAATTTTGTTACTTGTTCATTGTTGAAAGAGCTTCATTGTTTGGATATTCACAACAACAATAAGTGATTTCAACAATGGAGAGAAATGAAGATGGAAAATCAGCACGGATAGAACGCTTGAGTTGGTTGAATTTGTAGGAGTAGCATTGAAATTTCGTGCAACGATAAAAATACATTAGATAGCATACAGATAGTGCTGCTATCTGTTTTGAAGATCTTTGCTTTACATTAACCGTAACGAGTTATTTGCCACTGCGTTTTCATATTACAGTTATGCTTCTTTCTCTTTCAATCTAGATACATTAATGCATTCCTTTTCATACTACTCTGTTAACTTAAAGAGAGTCTTATTATTCTAAGGTCACATTCTTTTCGGTGTAAAGGAGAGTATCAGTAGGGAATAGTAGTCTTGCACGTACTTAATTCTTACGTGAATTATTCAGATATTTTCTTAAAACTAATGTTCTGGAAAGTACTTACGAATGGGACTACACAATATTATCCATGAAGGTATCATTGCAGTTGTGATAGTAGGTGAGCACAGTTGCTCTAAAACAGCAGAATACTGATAATAAAAATTCTGTTGTGAAATTCCGAACTTTCTGTATCCTGAAAAGTACGATGCGAACAAATGAATGATAATGTTAGTTCCACACGGAAGGGATTCTCTTACAGTCCGTTCGTTTCTTTCGGATGGAAATGAAATTACTTAAGCAGTTTCAGCTGTGCACATCAGCTGTGCACATCATACTAAATTCCTCATCTTTCTGGTTGGACTTAAATTCTTTCGTCCACGTATCTTGGCTTTCTATGTAATATATATTATGATGTACAGATTCTGTCCTTCTAGAAACTTGTCCCAGTGAATATAAATTCGTGTTTGTTACATTGAATTACAGTGACTTAGTGACCCAAACATAATTTCACCATATTAGTGCTAAGGGGTTGAATGATTACTCTTTATGAAAAATGAATCGAAAATAAATGGAACCAGTATGATAAGCATTGCAGCTTGTATTCAGACCGACTTGTGAAACAAGATGAAATTTCCGAAGATTATGTTTCAGTTGAGTGTTCATGTGTTTATGATCACTTAGTTTTGGGGAATGTCATACATCTTGTTCCGAACTGGTAACCAGCGATTCTGTACAATTCAATTTGCAATTCCATAGGGGATGCATCTACAATAATACAACCATTTACTTGTTTGTGATTAGGCTGTTACATGCCATATGCTATGCTATACCATAGCATACCTTCTATACCACACTTAAAAATATAATCATAAGGCATTCTCTTTTAAGATAACAGCTCCTCTTCCTCTGCTAGTGATAATGATCGATCCAAGATTAAATGAATTGTTTTATCGTGTCGTTTTGTATCGAACGGATAAGTATCTCGTGTTAGATGCCCTAGCGTTTTGCTTGGAAAATCTTAAAGGGGTACAACGAAAATATCTTTTCTAAAAGCCAGTCTGCTTTTCTGTTTATGTAGAAAGAGAGAAGTATGTTGGATATGGTTGAGAAGGAATGAGAGATGGACAACATGTCATAAACACTGCGTAACATCCAGCTGAGCAAGTATGGTTTTACCGGAATACGTTCTGCCATGGGGATAACCCCCATTAATTCGACTGACCTCATCGAACGTCTTACGAAATATTTTTTATATATACATGTTTATGTATAATATGTCCTTCCGTAAATACTGCATATAATTACGTTCTTTACCATTTTTGAAAATGGTATAAAACCTACATAAGTTGGAAATTGAGCGTTCGTATAGTTTTGAAATGTCATCCTTTTTTTTAATCAATCTCCTAGCTTTTTTGCTCTGTTTTCTTGTGCGTTGTTGTTCCTATTTCGTGCCTTATATTTGCACGTGCTAAAGTTATTGAAAATGGCACTTAGAGTTATTCAGTGTAGTCGCCATTCAGCTACTTGTTCAGACAATTTCGGTATCAAAGAATAATGTTTCGGACAAAATATTAGAATTCCAAAATGAGGTAGAATTTAAAAAGAGAAGCCTTGTACCACACAATCATAGATCATAAAACAACGAAAAAAAAAAAAAAAACTATAGAAATGATTCTTTTAGAAATATGTAATTTCGTACACATTATTAAACTATATGTTCTGTTTGGCATTTTTTTTTATTTTTACATATTGTGTAACTATTCATCTAGTATAATGTCTCATGTAATGTAATGTAGAATCCAAGTTGTTTTGACCGTTTATTAATGTACATTCTCAATGTACTGGTTTTTATTACATGTTTATAAATAAATATTTCCTATGTTCAAACCTTTCGATTATTATTATTTATTTATTCTTGTTTCCCATTTCCTAATCGTCATTCTTTGATTCCATTTCGGCGCTGTTTGGGGTAGTGAACGGGACTCAGTAAGTACTATCTGAAAGTCTACATGACCTGAAAGAAAATTCCACGGTTTTCATGACAAACCACTCAAGTTCATGACATTGAAGACCGGTAGACACGCTGGTATCAGTATTTTATACAACAGGACTAGGTTAGCCGATAGATGGCAAGAGATCGCAGCTTACGAAGAGGCTGTGGGATTGAAATTTTCCTTTAAAAGCAAATGCTGGAATCATACCTAGGATATAGACAAATGCTTCTTGAGCTTTCGAAAACCAAATAAGATAGCATTCATGCGCAGTCTGCATACCGATGCAATATTTCTGGCAATTTGTATGCACAGGTGCTAATACATTGATTTAAGACGTAAAAAAGTAAAGCTATCACCGGCTCATGGGGGATGTGGAGGTAACGTTCCATATATTCTCGACCTGCGGTGCAAAGTGAGGTGGGGTGGTCAGTCCCATACTCGACCGCCTTTACCTTCCCAAGGTGCCCATGAGTACCAAGAACACTGGTACTCGATTTGATAGGCTGAGTGTGCCTTGTATGACTTCGAGGATCCTCTCTGTCTGTCTGTATGCCCACGCGCTGATCTCAGTAACGGATTAACCGTACACTGTTTTATTCGTCATGGTCTCAAAGGGTAGAGAAAACTAGGACTGACTCCAAATATAACTGATTTCTGTTTAACGACCTTGAATTGTTCGGCCGTTTATAACAAAGTGACTGAAACTGGCAGGTCCTTGACATTTTCGTTAGCTTTATCTTTTTCTAAGATTAATTTCGACCCCCCCCTTCTTTTTAAATATTCATCATCCGATCGCTTCCTAGCCTTGTCTCCCCTTCTACTAAATCATGGTGCCGTC
The DNA here is from genome assembly GCA_022664845.1 of Lepisma saccharinum. Taxonomy (NCBI): domain Eukaryota; kingdom Metazoa; phylum Arthropoda; class Insecta; order Zygentoma; family Lepismatidae; genus Lepisma; species Lepisma saccharinum. Next base: position 4,974 of record JAGDQP010064785.1, on the reverse strand, counting down.
GATGATTGAATAAGCTATATAACATGAAAAAAAACTTTCTTTACGAGCTATTTCGGAAAAGTTGGTATAAATCGATACAGGACTAAAATATATGCTTGCAGCTAAAGTCTTATTTGCAGATGGACATTAGATAAAGAGCTACAACAAATCAAACTTTCTTAGTTTGCATTGGAAACACCTAGTTTAACTTGGTATAGATCATTGGAAAATGCAGATTAAAACGAAGTAAATGTTCGGTATTACAATTGTGTAAACTGATGTTCCCACATTTGAAGAAATGATCGAAGCAGAGATATCTTTTACGACACCAAGATCTGATGAAGGCAATCTGATCGACTTCTCGAAGTATTGGAAACTGAATACCTCAGGTCTAGGATGATCACTTGTTTCCAAACGTTCTAATACATTGGAGAAGAGAGTTTGTCAGAGACAGAGCGGCCGTGGCTCAGTGGTAGAGCGTTGCCATAACATTAGGGAGGTCGTGGGTTCAATCCCAGAATTGAATTTATTTTAAGACCTTTAGGCAACTATGGCTCAGGCCGTATGAGTGATGATGGGATGAATTGGTGGAATCAAGAAAGTGGGAGGAAACGGGAGCACCCCGAGAAAACCCACGTACACGGTGTTTGTCCACCACAAAGCCCACATGGCATGAGCAGGGATCGATCCGACGACCCCTAGCACCAGAGGTGAGCGCTCTACCAACTGAGCCACCGTGGCCCCGTTCAATCCCAAAGCCCGATCACCCTGACTGCGGTTTTTCCTCGGTCACACGAGGCAAATACCAGCATGGTACCTTCAACTTACTCCCTGGCGGCTACCTTCCCGCATCTTTTCTCCTCCCCTATCCAGGTCAGAGCCTTAGATGCCTAAAGGCCATAAATAAAATTCAAATTGATTACAGATTCTAAAAGAATAACGGGATTATGTTCATAAACCATTTAGTCTTTTTTTGACCTAACGGATGAAATTAGAAAGAAGTTCAAATATATATTTAAAAAAAATCCTTGCCTAAGCAATAAATGCTTGTAAAGGCCATAATTACAATTAAGTACAAGTTTCGTGTTTCTTCGTAATTTAACATCGTTGAGATAATTACTGGGATGCTGTGGTAGTCAAAGATTTGCATTATTAATTATCCTAAATCCGATTGGGACGACACAGCTTTTCAAGCAACGGATTTAGTCGGAAACTGCTGAAATCTTTTAGGTACTATTCAAGAATTCGCATGGTGAAGTTGACAGAAAACGAAAATTGGCATGGACAAACTTTTCAACACAACGCTGACTGGATCCAATTTTGTTGTAGTGTTGGAAACAAAAGAACAGACTACCTATGTTTAGCAAAAACATGCACATTCTTATCTATTAATCGCTGAATTATTAATATTTTTTCTCTCCCAGTGCGCATCTTTAACCTGCAATAGATCAATTTCTCGTCGCTTTTCTGGTCAAAATCATGGATGATTCAAAGGTTGGTCTAGTTATTTTGCCCTGACAGTAGATTAACTTCTCTAAACAGTATGGAAATTTTTGACAGTACAAGATCAGCTTAAGTTTCACTGTGGTGAACGTTGTACGTATTTTTATGTATTTATTTATTGATTTATTTCAATTATCATTACATATTTACGACAGCGTCAAGCAATATTATTATATGTTACGCATTTCCTTTTCTTGAAGATTTATTTAATGAAAATTCGAAGTGTCAGAATGAAATATTTGCCAGCGCTACCAAAGGAGATACATCTGGTAACACCAGTCAATTAAACTTAGCAGTAGTAGTAGTGAAGGTCGCAGAGTAAAGATTGGTGCTGGTCCAAATTGACTGTAGGTTTTGACTACGCTCCTTCAGGTAAAATATATTGTAGAATGATACCTATAATATAGACCTTGACCACTGCCATCCATGACAATTAAGATTGATGAAAATACAAGGAATTCGGAATACAAGTTTTTAAATCCTGAAAAAATAAAAAATAAAAAATCTTCAACTAGTAAGGATATGTCTCAGCAACCCCATCAGAATACGTATAGATAATATGTCAGATAGTTTCGAGATTAGTAGCGAATAGAAACAAGGTGATGCCTTGTCACCTGTACTCTTCGGATTAGAATAAGCGATTCTAAAATGTGGCAAGAAGGTATGAAATGGATTGAACCAGCTGTTCATTTACGCGGATGATGTAGATTTAATAGTACACTATCGCACTACAATAACACGGATGTCTTAGTTGTTGCTTGCGATAAAATAGAGAAAACCAAATACACGATAATAAGCCGAAACACAAAAGGATAAGGAAAGTGAAATATAACAAGAATGAGATGAAGGGAAAAGTAAAACGTTAAATACTTGGAAGCATTTGTAATAAAGAAACAAAAACGTGGTCACGGAAGAAATAAGATGTCGCTTAGAATTGAGCAACGCATGTTTCTATTCAGTCCACAAACTCTCAATCTCGCAATTAATGTCAAGAAAGTTGAAATAAAAATAAATAAGTAAATTAATAAAAATAGAACAGTTATTCTGCTGGTAATACTTTATAGTTACGAAAGTTGGAGTACGACCCTAGCAGATGAATATAAATTGCGAGTGTTTGAAAATAAGTTTTTGAGAAAGATTTACGGGACGAGATGACTGGAAAATGTAGGAGACTGCATAAAGAACTTCACATGCTGTGCGATCCATCTGAAATTGTAAAAAGATTGAAATCACGATGGGTTAAGATGGGCAGACCAGGTAGCTCGGGTAAAAAAACTATGAAAATGGATAAGGTTTTACATCTGGTTCTCATGCATGCATGGGCGCCGGTTTGGGGTGGTGGCGAGGAAGGATTTGTACGGACTAAGATGTTTCTAAGATTAGGTGGATTTTGAAAAACTAATCTAGGTTTGGTGGGAAATACTGTTCTTGTATCTGGATCAGACTGGAGAATGTGGAAATTAGAGTGTAGGATTTGTTTGACCTTGGTTTATTTAGGATGAATCATTAGAGCCAGTGAGTTGAGCGACGGTGGATTGGGTTGGGAGCTGGTGGGTTTTGAGTTTGAGTAGGTTGAATGTGAGATAATGCACGGCGAATCTGTTTGGTTACACGGTTAGGTGGGTAGCCACGGCTGACTAGAGCTTCCTGGAGGCTTTGTTTGTAAGTTTCAGTTGCAGAGGTGGTGGAATTCAAGTGTTGTCCTCTGAGTGCAAGGGAAAAAGGAATCACTTTCTTGGTGTGGTAAGGATGGGAACTTGAGTAGTGTAAATACTGAATGTGGTTGGTAGGTTTTAGGTGAACGGAAGTATTGAGGGTGTTGTTTTCTAAAGTGATGTCCACATCAAGAAATGTGACTCTTTTGTTAGAAATGCACCAAGTGAACTGGACAGAACGGAATTGGTTCAGCTGTTCTAGGAATGTGTTGAGACTGGTTTCATCAGGATATAATCCAAGAATATTATCCAAAGTAGTGGGGTCAAGGGCTGAGTTTGTAGGAAGTCATGTTCAAGATTGCCTATAAAGAGATTAGCATGAGAAGGTGCCATTCTCGTATCCATGGCTGTGCCTCGAATCTGAAAGTAGTGTTTGTCGTCAAAAGTGAAGTTGTTACATGTGAGAACTAAGTTGGCCAGGATAAGAAGGAAAGCTGTGGTAGGGGTATGAGGTTTGCGTTTCTGGTTAAGGAAGAATTCCAAAGCTGCTAAGCCATGGGCATGAGGGATGTTTGTATAAAAGGAAGTAACATCTATGATACAAAGCAGTATGTCAGAAGGAAGAGGCGGTAATTTACGGATGATTTCTAATAGGTGGTAGGTGTCACGTATGTGGGGCAGGTAGAGCTTGAACATGTGGTTGAAGGAAGGGGTCAACAAGAGCGGAAATGCGTTCGCTAGGAGAATTATAGCTGGCTACAATGGGTCTGCCTGGGTTTCCTGGTTTGTGGATCTTCGGTAATAGGTAAAAGGTCGGAGTACGCGGACTGTCCAGGGTTAGGTACTTTATGGACATTTCAGAAATTCCCTCACGAGGACCATTAAGGCAATGAAATCGGAAATTTTCTGTTTATGGGTGTAGGTTAGGTCTGTGACCTTGGGTTTGTAGGTGCTGGGACGGTAAGCCTCCTGAAGGTAGTTAGCTTTGTCTAAGACTACTGTAGTGGACCCCTTGTAGGCTGGGAGGACCATTATGTCGTGATTCTCACGTAACGCTACAAGGGCTTTGGGTTGCATGGTTATGGGTTAGGTTAGGTTAGGTTGGTTGGTCACCTGATGTAGGAACTCAGTATTGGTGCTGGCAGAGATAACCGAGGAAATGTAACGTTCGAGGGGATGGTTGCTAGGAAGTGAAGGTGGCTCCATGTTTGAAGGAGGACGGAAGCGTTCAATGCTAGTTGGAGTTTATTGGAAGGTGGGTCTGAAATAAGTGAATTTTTGGCCCAAAAATAGCGCCATCTTAGTCCGCGGGCAAAGGAGAGGATATCTTTTAACAACAGGAAGTGTTTGTATGGCTTGGAGGGGGAAAAAGTCAGTCCTTTACTGAGGATGTCAGATTCAGATTGAGTAAGGTTGTGGTTGGATAGATTTAAGATGGTGGTAGCAGTGGACTTTCCCGGGCGGTCCGGTATGTTTGAGGATTGGGTCGTGAGTGCAGATTGTTTATTATTACTGGGTGGTTAGGTTGTGGAAGTAGGTAATGGTAATGGTGGCTAAGCAGTTATAACCATAACCAAAGGTCGCTAATAGGTGAAAATTGCCTAATATGAGTCTTTCTTTCAATACTATCTGGGCCAAAGTCAACAAATTGGTGACCTCGAGGTCAAATATTAAATATTTAAGTGTGTATATCTCGTAAACGGCTAGACATATTGAGATTCTGTTTTCATATTTGGTATGTAGGCATCGAGTATTACATGCGAAAAAATTGGTGACCTCGAGGTCAAAGCTCAAATATTTAACCTTGTATATCTCGTAAACGGCTAAATAATGAAAT
>JAGDQP010064784.1:0-11517 GCA_022664845.1 Lepisma saccharinum | reverse complement strand
TTTGAGATGAGGTGATTATTAACTGTAGCTGAGTGAAATCATACATATAAATTATAGGAGTCATATATTTTAAATAAAATATGCGGTGTGACAAAACACAATTAGGATAGGCAGTGTTATTTGTACCACCGGCATTTGATCCCGAAATTTGAGTGCAAAAAATGTCAAATGGTTTTAACTAATGGTATTTCTAAAGGCACAGTTTATTTAATATCGACTACTTTAAATGTTTCAGTCATACAGCTCAATTGGTGCAAATGCCGAGAATAATGTAGATCCATTAGGCTGCGACAAATCAATTTTGCCAACTGACATGTGTTTCTTCGAATCCACTCAGTGTGAAAGTAAAAGCAGATGCTCAGAGGAAAACATAGAGTTAAAACTGCAGCAGGAATCAGAAGGAGTACTACCATATTCTGCACGTACTATCGAAAACATCAGATCTTCATCTCTCCAAGTAAGTTTGAAGTAGTATTATTAAATCCATTCATACTTCGTATGAATACAGTTCAGTTTGAGATTTTATCAGTTTTTGGATAGTATAGATGATATTTGTTTATATTAAAAAAAACATTAATTTTATACTTCATAAGCTGTTTGAACCATTTAAAGGAATATAACTTTAGTATTACACTTAGTTACTATGTTATTTAGGCCTTTTAAGCTGAAGCCAAAAATAAGTATACCTTTAACATAAGCATCTTATATCAATATGACCAACTGTAAATATTATTTGATTCAGTTCTTTTAGTGGTGGATCAAAGAAGATCCGTTTTAGCTTTTATTCTAATCAAATTTTTAAATATTTTGCTTTAGTATAACGTGGTATGACACTGTATATTAAACCCTTGCTTTACAAAGTCATTGCTTGTTACATTTCGTGATTCAGTACGTGACTTGTTATGATATTAGATGGTGTACAGATTAAGCGAAGTGCCTGAGAGGTTGATATTTGCGACTGAACTGAATATTAACCCAGCACTACCTATACTGTCCAGAAAGTTCTCTACGTCTCGGTAACGTTGGCATCACCTAAAAACATTGGAGTGATGGGATGGCCTGGAATTTACTAAACGAAAATCGCACATCAACAACATTCCTGAAGAAGATGTTACTGTAAGACCATCTCTTCAACTCTGAATGGAATGGAAATGTATGTAGTAAATCATCCACCAGACCGAGTCGTATATATCCTTTCGAAATATGAAGTAAACTTTTCGACATTTTTTAAGAGGAAAAAAAGCTGTTGACCAGTCCCATACTAAATTTGCTTCGATAAACACCAAGAGGAAGTTATATCCAGCCCCAATACCTCTGATCTTTGTAATTGGCGTTATAACAAAGAAATCGTGCTTGTTGTGTGTAACTGATTATCATAAAAGCATATAAGCCATAAGTTTTTATTTTAAGTTACACTGACTTAGCAAAACTCATGGAATATTCACCTAATATCGGGCCACTTCTAGACTTGAAGAGCGCTGCGATTTTGCGTGGAAGTGAGTCTGCAAGTCCCTGAGGCCCTTCTGGAGGAACTTGATTTCACATTGTCTGTAAAGCGGAAACTAATTGCGGCCTAGTCGTTAATAGAGGACCCAGTGCAAGGAGCCTGAGTTCAACGGCATCTCAGGTATTCTCGATGGGGATCATATTAGGGCTCCGGAGTGGTCAGCTCAGTCGTTGGCTCTTCCTTGCATGCTCTTCGAACTCTTCTCGGACGGCATTTGAGTGTTGTGGCGTCACCTTGTCATCTTGAAAGACCGCAAATTTGTCAAGGTTTTGAAGGGCCAGAAACGGGCGGAGATGGTCTACCGTTTAAGTTCTTCCTAACTATGAGCATAGCCACGTGCAGTTATCACTGTCATTTGGCTGTCTGTTTGGGTAAGTCGCAGCATTGTGTAAACTAACGCGATATTCATATGTAGCGTACCAAAAATATTGCTATTCAGAAGCCAATTTCTCCAAACACTGGGAAATGTCACATAATATTTATACACAAATTTAGTTTTAATGCTGGTTTTAAGTATGTATATGCTTGTATGTTCTAGATCTGAGTGTCTACTTGAAATAGTGTAACTTTTAAGTATTATCTTGTATATTCTGGCGTGCAATTTTTGTAAATTCGTAATTCTTATAGTAACTACGCTAAATTGTTTATACGCTGATTCTGAATTATAAGTATGTGAGTGCATATGCTTTATTATGGGGAACGTAAAATTTTGGGGCGACACATTGTAGTTGTTTCAAGACGCCTGGGGAACAATACTCTGGTTGATATGTGTTCTGGGATCCGGAGATATGAAAGGAGCATGGCGGCCACTTTTAACAACATCAGTGTTGTTGGGACGAAGTGAAAATAAGTACTGAAGACGTGTTCAACTGTGATAGGTCTAAGCGAATTCTTATCCCCCTGTTTGTTTTCTTTCTCAGAACGAGTAAGGGATGGGAGTGCCGTAACACTAATCAGAACTACCTTGGGGCATGCACGTTTGTAATTCTGCAGAATATGTTATGGACACTTTATTCGTCTTCACTTATATCTTGACCGATATTGGTTTCATATTAAACAAAATGTAGTTTTTTGCTCGTCCTTATCAGTGTTTAAAAAGTTATCTATAATTTCTAGGCCAATGAGACCCCTTGAAGAATTTTGTGGTGGGCATTTGTAATCATTGGTTGCTTCATATAATGCATTATGTTTTATACAATTAAACATAAATTTCATGCATGCTACATAGTAATACACCCTCATGTTGAAATTAGCTAAGAACTAGGATCAATTAACATTGTAATAACAAGTTAATTTTTGGTTAGTCAGATTAGCTATTTTTATACAAAAATACGGTCACTTCCATGTCTTTTAATTAAAAAATTATCCACTGAAGGAATGTTATAGTGGACCTTCTATTTTTCAATATTAATATTAGTCATACATCATAGCATGTTTACAATTTTGGATTTTCTTGGCATGAACGTATCTTATAGAGTTAAAAACTTGCGCGCACCATGTGTCCGCCAGGAACAGTACTTAAAAACACGTTGTAAGAACACGCCAAAGCGTTGCTGTGAAAGAAAGATTGAACGGAGGCAGCGAACGATACTGTCTGAAGACGCTGCAATACTTACGACACCGTGCTGAAAATGCGTAGAGAATAATGCACTCTCAGCACTGGGATAAAGTATAAGACGGTGGTCAACGGTAGCACAGTATTGATACCGGTGAAGTTGTGGCTTTAGAGCAAAGAACCCTCGCGCACCAATTTCTCATTCATTTTAAACCCCGCTCCTAATGTGTATTGTAGTATTTTTAGTAATAGTAGTGATTCTCTTATTATCGACTTTTCAATAATCAGATATTCCAGAGCTATGCTGTTTACGGTAGGAAACATCCAAACAAGTAACCATCACTAATAAAGAAGTAATTTGAATTATTACATGACTATTACGAAGAATGTATACAGAATGTAATATTTTGTTAATTTTTGTTTGTGAGCGATGTAGATCTTCGGATTCGTAATTCGTATCATCAATCTGTACGTATTTATCCATAATCAGTTGAGCGTTATAATATTCAACAGCACTTTCAAAACGCCAGACCTTATTTGTTAATCACAGTATGCATTGTTCAACGTCCATAGTAACTGTTTATTTCATCTATAAAACTAATATTTTATTTCTTAGACATTTATGCGGACAATATCAGCCATAAATATTTTCCAATTTGTACATGCTTCTTTCTATGCATTGTGATGGTATTGATATCAATACGCGCCACTATTATTAGATACTTTACATTCTCCAATTCTCAACACTTGCCGCTTCAGGCGTACAGGCACAAGCTATAATATCTTCCTCAGCATTGTCACTCATATGATTAACGTTGCGTGGATCATTATCACTTCCTCCGTTCGGCGGCAAGCCTATTTTGAATACATGGATGACTTTAGTTCATTCAGGAAATATTTCAGTTTCAGTGCTTATATTTAACTCCCTGATTCCATATTGTCTTTTACATTGTATCATGTTATCCTATGTTCATTTGATACTTCGCGAAAATGTATTATCGAGCAGTAAACTTGATTCAGAGTATTCGCCGTAACGAGCCAATCCTACATCCAAATTCCTAGCTTAAACTCCGAAACGTCAAATCTTCCATGCACACGTTTTCATAGTAACTAGTGGTGAAATTGGGACACCAACGACAGAAGAAAAGGGTCATAATTTCAAGAATTCCAAAATTGAGTGTTAACCTAAACATGCTGAACTGGTAGACAACAAAGGTTCTATTCTAATTTAGTTCCTCAGAGGAGCTCAAATATTACAGAAAACTCTGAAAAGTATTACACAGATTTAGGTTTGATTCTGTTTTGTGGCCTACCAATGATAAGATTCGAGGACAGGTCAGAAAAAAGTAGAATAAACCAAGACAGAATAAACAAAGTTAGATTTTAGCCGTTCTAAAACACCAATTGGGGTCCAACATCGCTTCTTAACTCGAACTGTTTAGAACTAGCTTAGTCAGTGGACATGCAGTGAAACGATCTTACCTTATGTACTCCGAAAGTTCTGGAAAGCTTTTTTTGTATGTTATGCTTTTTTGAGGAATTTCAAAGTTCGTAAAAAAATGTTTCGGTGACTGGTAGAACGGAAATGAATGCTTAAAACGCCTCGAGAATTCATCAGACCAGTCATGGGTCTTAGTAATGAAGAGAAGCGCCGGAGCAGAAAGAATTAATTCTCAGTCCCTAAATCAAATTTAGGATGAATACAATTCCTGAAAAAATGTTTTAAAACGAGTTGCTGTTAGATCCCTAGCTGCTGCTGGTCTGCCTTTAAAAGGGCATTATGATAGATTTGGACCAACACACAATCGTGGACATTTCATAATGTGTATAGAGTTAGTATCTGAATTTGACCCCTTTTTAGCACCCCATGTTTCTAAGTATGGCACTCCAAGCAAGTGTCGTCATACTTGTTTTCTACCACAATTGAGGAATTCCTCAAATTGATGGGCCGATCAGACACTGGAGAAATAATAGCTGAAATAAATGCAGCAAAGTACTTTTCTTTACTGATCAACTCTACGCCAGATATTTCACATTTTTAGATGCGAACCCGAAAAGGGAATTCCAGTAGAAATATTCCTCTGCTTTTTACCTATTGTAGGCCATAAAGCAGTTTATGACGTACATTGATATGGCCCTTCATTGATATTACAGATGTCCTCGATAAATATGGTATTGACATAAAAAGCTGCAGTGGCAGTCATATGACATTGGCCCCATCGGGTCTGGAGAGAACACTGGACTACAAGCCAGAATACGAGAGACAACACCGACAGCATTGGATGTGCCCTGCAATGCTTATTCGCTGAATTTAGTCAGTGATCATTCAACTAATAGCTGTAAGGAAAGCCATGATTTTTTCATGCTTTTTAAGAACCATTATAGTTTTTCTCATGCACTACCAGAAGGTGGGAAGTACTCACAAGATGTCTTGGGAAGAAAGACAATTTAAGTCTAAAAGCTTTACCAAAAACACGTTGGTTTCCCAGGGATAACGCTCGTAAGGCGTTAAATGAGAGCCTGGATTAAGTAATAAAAGCACTCACAGTTATGTCGAATGACAAAAGAGAGCAGGTTATAACGTGTCAATAATTACCATAGACTACCCACGTCATAAAGCAGAAATATGGACAAAATTTTAGTTTATTTAACGCACGTTTATTGGTGATGTCAGTGTTCACATGCCTATTTGCCCACATGAATGAATAAACCATACGGCAACGATGCGCTGTTCGTCCTGAGTGAATACACGCAATCGAATATATTGAATATATCGAACGTCGAGTTCGATAGATCAAATCATTTGTGTGGGAATACAGCCATTTGCACGAAAAATAAAGTGTGCAACATAAAATTGTTGAAATATACGCCACGACGCTATAATATTGGAAACAGTTTATATAGTTCTATTCCACGAGGTGTTTAAAATCCTCAGAAATGGAGGCAATGCTTACCTGTAAGATAGAGGGGAGAATCAGAGTATAGTAACTGCTTTAGTTCTCACACAAAGAAGATTGGACGAGCACGTTTTTAGTGAAAAACATACTTTGGTTTATGACTCCCTCGCACAGTGAGTAAAGGTGTTGAATTTCACATGTGATTAGGTAACGCTGTGGTATTAAGGACATACTCCCGGGTGAGAGTAAGTAGCAGTCGGCAGGTTGGTGTATGTCGAGCGGTGGAATAAGGTAACAATTTTCCTTATGCTTTACTGGCACTAGGAGAAGATATAAAGCATTCAGTTACATGCATTTCATAATATGGCCTGGAGGAGCTTGTAAAATAAAGTGCTCACCTAACTGAACTCTGTAGGTGTGATCTATCCCTGAAATTATTATTCAGTGTAATTTCTTACATAGCGTAAAACTAAGAATAAGCTTGTCAGACTATTAATGGATTAATTATGTTGTAGTTAGAGATGCCAAAGTACAAAATTACATTTACATATAGTGTCATTTAGCAAACGTCGACTACGTTTCGAACAATATTTTACTGTGGAAGTTAAACATTTTGTACATTCAAGGTTCAACTTCGGTTTGTGGTATCCAAGGCCACATTGAGAATTACGCGGATTCTTTTCTTCTCAAGTATTCAAATCAGGTCCTAGTTTATCAAGATTTGTGGAACTGTACGTTTCGAGACGACCATTACTCGTAAAGTGAGAATACTGGTGTGCATTGAGAGAGACGTAATAGTAATTGATTTAAATACGCACTCCAAAGTACTAGCTGTTCTCCAGAATAAGCTCTCTTGAATATATTAATGTACTTAGAGCTTGATGCGAACAGATCTAAAGGACTGTGACATTCTGTCCATTGCAACTTGCATATATATTTTAATGATTACTCTTACTCTGTATATGTAATAATGTTTATCTTGTAGAGAGATTTGGAAAATCAAATAACCATTGCGTACAAAGTATTTTATTCTCCAGGAAACGCTATTTGATCCTGTGTTTAAGAAGCAAAGTTATCTGATTAAAACGTAAACATTCTCTTAGTGGTATATATTGGGTGTTGATGTATATAGTACTTCATGAGCCACGGTGAGGAAGTAAGCCGTCACGTTCGATGTTATTGTCTTGCTTTGAGTATTTTTCGTAATTCAACTCCAGTTCAAGGCAGGATGGCTTTAATCCTTTTGATGTTTCATTGTTGTAGGCTGGTACTGTATTCTTGTCGTGTTGTCCATAACTGCGTTTGTTGGATTGCTATTGCTGTCCGATTAAAGTGACATCCTCTTAAAAAAAAACTTTCTGCGCCAGGATTTCCATTAGGGATTTTGGAAGTTTGTGTCTATGCGTTTGGTTAGGAGTCAGAGACGTCACCGTGTGCTTGGTATTAAGGTGCGTTATTCAACTATAAACATTCATTAATTGGCATTTTACTGAGTAAATCTCCGTAAGTACACAATCAGTTGTGTGTAAGGTGAGCTCATCCGTTTCTCGATAGTTAATGTTGATGAAACATTGTACAGATATCAATGATGATGCAGATGCTCAATAGGGCTGTACGTTTTTTGTAAGCATTCAGGAAAGAACATTATCCGGCTCATTGTTTTTGTATCCGTAAATCCAAGAATACATCCATATTATTTTGTTTTCATTAAAAAGAATTGTTGAACATTTGTCATAAAAGAAGAGTTTTGGAAAATAAAATAGATGTTCCAAATTCATGTTTGATTCCATACGCTACGTAAGTGGGATCAAGAAAATTGTAATAATCTCAAATTCGGAAACAATAGATATTCGACTGGTATAAGTTTTTATGATTATAGTCAGTTTCTAGTTTAGCGATATCGAAAAGGTTGTGAATAATCAACACATACACTCATTTCCATTTAACTACAAATCTTGGAGAGTCCTGGATATTCGTTCTACTCAGTACCATAGGAGAGTACGGTAAGTTAAAAAGTAATGAGTTGAGATCCTCGTTATAACGCAATAAGTGTAATGTTTTTGTTATTAATATTATTTTTCCCATAGCATTCGTATTCGTTCATCGGGGTTTTACGTTTTAATCCATCTAGTTCATTCGTTCAGACGGAATAACGCAAAGCGGTAGATTATTTCAGTCGATCCGAACGAGTTTTATCAAGTGGTTGAATCTGGGAGGCTTCATACCGAATATTTTAGGTCAGGCCCAATATTTGTTATTTTTATCATTTTGTGGAGTCGTTTGGTGTCAGTGTGTTGATTTTTAGATTACTAGCAATTCGATACCGGATTTTCGTATATTCTCCAGAACTTCCGTTATATTGGTGTCATATCTGGCATTTGATTGGTGGTCTGATTGTAAAACTCCGCACAGTTGTCGTTGTCACTTCTGGAGCCCAGACCGTTAACATTGCCCTTGAGCAGAGACCGTATCTTTCGACCGTATATAACAGATATTTGTTTTGTACCAGGTACCTCAAAGTACTACGCTTTTACCCGTTACACGTCTGAGGGAAAGAAACTGTTATAAGGTAGCTACACGAAGTGAAGCATCCAGCTACCTCCTCCAGCTTCAAAGATTAGAAATATCTTTTTCTGTCAATTCTACGGGGACGTATATTATCTAGATTTAACGTATTAAGTAAAATGCTGCAATCAGATGAAATCGAGCTATCAACAGTATCAGTTTTGTACTGGTCTTTATCAGAGTACATACATAATATAAGAACAGATTTTGACGTTTATGTAAATGGAGCGCTGATAAAGTCGAAAGTGACTCAGTATGAAGATGAAACAGAAAGGAAAAAGACCCGAAAACTCTAGCCAGTTGAAACTCGAGAAGGAAAAATAGATTTCCAAAGAAAATTTGAGAATCGATACTTACAATGCAATAATTGACAAATTAGGAAACGAAATGAAAAGAAAAAACTGTATATGATGAAGTCAACTCGTTGTTTAATATTTTAATTAATGCTAGGAAAGAAGACCTTGATATAAACATACTATTGGAACTCCAGCAAAAACTAGTGTAGTTTTTACGATAAATATTACCAACTACGGAAGATCTTGTGAACGACTGTGCACATTTGTTAGATTTTTGAAAGGATTGGATAAACGGCTAAGAACCATATTCCAATTTTTCGAAGTGGTAAATGGGAACGAGCTTCAAGACGTAAACCCTTACGTTGATATAGCTCCAAAAGTATTTGTTGACAATCCCTGCGTACAACTGCTCAGCGGGAAAGTCGCTCTCTCTTGAGAAGGTTAAAAAGCTACGCAAGATCTACCATGACTGAGAAACGTTTGAAGGATGTGGCTGTTTTTACTATCGAATCCAGGATAACCAGGAAGTTGGTCTTTAATGTTGTAATAGGTTAATTTTCAAACTCTGCTTCACGAAGGAAGTTCTTTTAAGTGCCAAATTCTACTTGTATTTGCCACCAGAATATTTTGTACTTCTTCAGTTCTTTTTTTAACTAAGTTTTTTTTTTCTTGTAGTCAAATGAAGTGTTCACAGCATACCATTGTGTTTTCTTTTGAAACATAAGTTTATGTGCATCAGTGTTACTTATTTTTTTGTACTTAATGTTCAAAGCTTTAACAAACAACGTTATTTTAATATTAAATGTTTTATACATGTGTATATGTTAGGGCTTGAAAGATTGAATACGAGGGTGTCTTCAATGTAAGGAGGTTCTCTAATGCTTACGTATTACCGAGAGAGAGAAATTGCTGGTGAGGGCTAGAAGGTGTGAGTGGAAAGGAAGTGGAACCGGGGCGAATGTAGAGGGGGCGGCTAGTTGCGACTACCCCTTAAGCGGCAGAAGTGTAAATCCGCCTCTGTCTGTAGCTATGGATTGCTTTCCCTTACTCCATAGCTAGACTATACCCGACGGATATACTCCGAATGTTGTGGAAAGTCATGGTTATATAACTAGTAATCATCATTACAACTCGAGAGTTCAAAAGAAACAAGTGAATCAACCACCCCTGTCTGAAACAGTTTTGTAAATTCTATATACCCACGTGCATTACTGGAAAGTATTCTTCCAAAATTATTTATAAAGAGTTATTGGAACCGCTAAGGATACATACTCGAAGGGATAGTAAAGCGACGATATCAGACATTTCCGACATCAACCTTATATATCAGAGTTCAGTTTTTTGTGTTCAAGACACATTAGGAAACTATAATCTAGATCTACATTAGGAAACTATGTGTTATTACGCATTTTACATTGTTCACCATGTGAAACCTAAACAGTGCTTCTTCTTGTGCATGTCTTATATAAACATTCTCGACATATTTACATTTCTAGTTAAGAAAGTAACCTTATTTCCGAAAGTACAAGAATATATATTTAGGAAAATATAAACCATTCATTATAACCAGCATAGCTGTCCGCCATATTCAAAGTAACTTAAGGCCTCGTTAAACACTTAAGGGAAGAAAATCGGGTCCTTAATTTAAGGAGAAGTTTGAAGAAATGTTAACCTTGAGGGAGGTTGGTGAAACACTACGGCGCTGTACGAAACGTTAAGTGGAATTAATGCTTCCTTAACATTTAAGGAAGCAGTCGTTGAAACCGGCGGTGAACGTCGTAGGATTGCTTGCTGTGTGGACTACTTGTGACTCATACAAAGGATAAAAGATGTTTCTTCCCTAACACGAAAAATACCACAATATTTCTCAACGTTGAAGATAAAGAATCTTGTTTCATTGTTGTAGACTCTCTGGATTGTCTTCATCCCTACTCTATTTAGTATTATTCTATTGTGAACTTCCAAAAGATATTCATTTTGAAAGCTACTGCCACCTAAATCATCTTCAATATGTAATCTCAAGAATAGATGTGTAATTGTAAATGCGGATGTGTAATTTTTTCTCTGCGCTCTTCGTAAGATCATGTAACAATAATATAGAGACCTACGAGAACATGAAATAAAGCACGAAAGTTTAATATATCTTTTTCCATAAAAGGTAGTACAAACAGTCGCGTGTGGTTATGATCCCAGGAGAAAACCGTTACCCAGTTTTTAGAACAGAAGCTTTCGAAAGTAACTGAACACAACACGAAATTGAAGAAAATACCTACGTAGAATCACATTTACATCACGCGAAACTTCCAGGGTTAAGAAGTAAGCAAATCACTAACGATCCGTGAAAATGTAATTATTTTGTTTTTCGGAGATTCTTAAAACGCCAACAATAGAAAACATTGTAAAGTACCTTTTTTTTCAATTTCAACTGAAAGAACACGGACAAGCCAATTCAGTCGCAGAACGTTTCCAGTGTGAAATATGCGGATATAAATCTATCGACAACAGTGGTTTGGGAAGACACATGAAAAGTCATACAGGAGAGAATCTTTTGGAATGTGAAATATGTGGATATAAAGCTAGTCGAAAGAATGATCTGAAAAGTCACAAGTTAACACATACAGGCGAAAGGCTTCTCCAATGTGAAACATCTAAATATAAATGTGCTCTAAAGGGTAATCTGAGAACACACTTGTTAAC